>CM047909.1:14866489-14943080 GCA_026229545.1 Pistacia atlantica | reverse complement strand
TCATATTGGTCATTGCTTTTAAAAATCATGCTTCATGACCTGTTAGTTGTTAAGTGCTTTGTGATTATTGATAACATTGCTGATTGTGGAAATATCTTAGGTGTCCTGATCACTAAGTTTTGGTAGTTTGAAATTTGTAGCAAATATTGTTTTTGGATCTGGATCACTTATTGGACGACTTTTGCCTCTCTCTTCTGGCACTCAAAATGGACTAAGTCGGAAGCTTTTTCCATCTTCACTTAGTCCTCTACAGGTATTATATTGTATTGATGTGCATTTCACCTCTTAGTTTTGATAAATGGATAGTATTTCATGGCACTTAACCATGAAATATGTATGTTTTTAAAATTTCTGCATTTGAATTTCTTCGATCTTAATCAAAAAAAAAAAAAAAAAAGACTGATGTGTATGACTTTAACGCTATTAATTGGTGTCAATTTAGGAAGAAAGGCTTAGACATCTACAACAAAGGCTGGAAGTCCCTTTTGATGGATCACGTGTGGAACATCAGGTAGGTTTTTCTCCGTTTAATTTTATTACTTAACTAATATTTGGCCTCCGTTTAATTTTATTACTTTACTAATTTTGGCCTCAATGTTTTAGAGCTACCAATAATAATGGATGTGGGTTAATTCCTTTTCATTTTTGTTATTAATGAAACTTGAAAATCTGTTTATAGTGAAGAGTTATGCTCGATTGCTAAAAGTTTTGATGCCTTGAGGATTTATATTTACATGTTTGAAAATTGCAATACAATTTATGGATGAAGTTACATGTTAAAGTACTCAAATTAAGTGCCCATAATTCACTTACTGTATCAAAGTGTGTCAACCTGGGTGAGAACATCTTATAAGCTTAATCATCCCTGTCATAATTACTCCAAATTAAGGGTTGAGGTATAAATTTGCCTACTTTTATTTCTTCTACAAACTTTGAACTTATAATGGTTGTGTTGGGAAGATCACTGATTTTGATTTTCCTCCAGAAAAAGGAAAGGGAAAGACTGACCTGTTTGCTTTTGTTTTAGAGCATAACTTATAACATATAAAATTGAACTTTTGTGCTGCAGGATGCTCTAAAACAGTTATGGAGGCTAGCTTATCCTGGTAGGGATTTGCCAGCTCTGAAATCGGAGCTTTGGAAAGAAATGGGTTGGCAAGGCACAGACCCTTCAACAGATTTTCGGTATGAAATGGAAATTACATTAAATTACTTATTACATTTTTTTTTACCTGAAAAGGATTCTGATGCAATTTTTTTTCAATGACATTTGAAGAGGTGGAGGATTTATATCATTGGAGAATCTCATCTTCTTTGCCAAGAAGTATCCGGTTGGTTCCTTGGTTTAAAATGATATAGTTCTCTTTTTCTTGTTCAAATTTTTAATCTTAATTATATCATTTATTCAAAATAGTTGAGATTTTATTATTTGTTATTTTTCATCTGAAGCAATTGGGAATTTTTTGTGCCTTTCTTAGCCTGTTTTAGGATCTACAAAACTTGGCTCAGGCGGCAACAAAATTTAGGCTCCGTTTGGTAGAGAATTTTTTAGTATTCTATTCCCTATCCTATCTAAATACACATTTATTCTCTTATTCTTAAAATATTATTCTATATTATTCAATTTCTTTTAAACCTCCTAAATTTGTTAATTTAACTAAACACCCCCCAAAAAAAAAGTTTTAGAAATTGACAAAAACACCCCAATAACCCACATTTGCAGTTATTCCACCACCACCGAATGCAGGTATAATAGCGACTCTTGGTTGAATGCGTAGTGCCGATCAGCTTTTCACCGGATCACGATGGATCTAGCCGGAAAAGGCCAGATCTCCGGCCAAAGAACTGGCCGTAGCCATATCTTTGGCCATCGTTGACAACCAAATGCGGCTAGATCTGGCCGTCAATGGCCAGATCTAGCCGTAGAGCTGGTCGGAAAAAGCTATATCAGTGTATGACTGGCCAGATCCAGCCAGTTGCGCACCGATACGGCGACTCTAGCCACCCTCCGGCGATGGTAGCCGGTTGTCCATATTTAATGGGTGGGTTAGGGGTGTTTTTGTTAATTTTTAATATTTTATTATAGGGGTGTTTAGTAAATAAACAAACATAGGGGGATATTTTTGTTTATTTCCAAATCCTACATCGTAATACCCACCCAATTTTACTTTTTTCAAAATATTATTCTAAAAGAACCAAACGGAAATGGACCCTTAAATACCCTGTCAAAATGGAGGCCTAGAATAGTATTTATCTTTCAAGTTGCTGTGGCAATTTGTGCTTAACAAGAATGCATGTTCTCATGATAAGATAATGCTGAGAGTTATAGAAAAAGTATAGGGTGCGTTTGGTTTAGTATTTTGGATAGGATTTTAGGGGTAGTATTGGGTTATTGGATATGGGAGTATTACGAGGTAAATTTTAAAAATTTATAAAAAAGCCCTTAGGTTTACTAATTTAACTAAAGACCCTAACATGTAAAATGACAAAAACACCCCCACCACCTACTGTCTAGCTGCCGTATTCCTGCCACCACCGCCAATCGCCGAAAATTTCTAATCGGCATCGACTTGCCTGGATCGCGCTAACACGCCGTTATGGCCTTTTCCGGCAGATCCATGGTGGATCCGGCCTAAAAGGCCCGGCCAGATCTACGATTTGTTATGGCCGTCGTTCTTGGAAAAGGCCAAACGACGACCGGATCTTTGGCCGCCGCTGGACGGCCAAAGATGTGGCCGCGCTGGTCAACGAAGGCCAAGATTTGGCCGTCGTTGACCGTCAACGACGGCCATTTCTTTTGGCCGTCGGCCCGACGGCCGATCCGCCTTTCCCGGCCCGATCCGTGGTGGATCCTGGCCGAAAAAGGACATGCGGTGAACTTCCGGCCATTTCTGGTCGGAAGTTTGGCGTTATACGATTCCGGCTATCACCGACGGTGGTTGCCGGAATCTGACAAGTTGGGTTAATGGGGGTGTTTTTGTTAATTTTTAAACTTTTTTTTCAGGGGGTATTTAGTGAAATTAATAACCTTATGGGGTTAAAATGTAATTAAAAAAATAGGGTAATATTTTGAGAATATTGTACCAAACGCTATTTGAAAAATAGGATCCAGAATAGGAATAAAAATATTAAACCAAACGCATACATATATATTTAGATTTCAGAATAAACTTGTGTACTGACATGCAATAGAGAATGGTTATATATGATCACTAATTTCACTGAAGAATATTGAATAGAGAGGATACATGTTAGAGCAGGAAAAAATATAAATTTTTTTTTTCTCCATTTTTATGTATACAATTTGTTGTAGAGAAGCTGTGGTTGTGGAAAATTGTGGTTGCATAACAAGCAGTTGGAGTTTCTTCAGTGAATAACTCTTGTGCTCTTTCCTCAATTGAACCTCTTTTAGCTTATTAGCTTTGCCCTTTATAAAGTTGGGTACTGTAACAAACATTGTTGTTTTGGCATGATATTTTGGTTTAGAGGTGAAAGTAAAGGTGATGAGTTGGCAACTGATTCTAAATAACAAAGTTAATATAAAAATCTACTATCATCCTCTGAGCTGATGAGGAGTCATAGTTTTCTCGGGAGTATGTTTAGTGCATATCTGGTTTGTTTTTTAGGAATAATTGCTCTGCTTGCTTGTTTTTGAGTATGGGGATGTTTTCCTTGTTACATGTTAAGCTATTGGATGTACCTAGCTGTCTATATATGTAGTAATTGAAATCTGGTTTTGATTCTTTGTGGCTGTAACCAAATGGATGGCATATTCTAGTTGTCACGCGGGTAAGGAAACTCAAAGGTTGATAAATATTTGTAATTCATCTTGAAATACTTCTATTATTCTCAGATTCTACTCAATTTTCAGGGATGTCTATATTATTTCTTTTGGAATCATTTTTAAGTTCTCCTTATGTTCAGTATGTGTAGGATCTTACTGCAGGTTTTTATTGTGTTGTTATCTTTCCTCTTGGGATTAACTTTGGTTTTTATTGCCCTAATATTGAAGGTAAAGCTGATTATAACTAATATTTATTAATTTGGTCTTCATTCAACAGGACTCATTTCAGAGATTGTTGCATAAAGAAGACGGAGCGAGAGCTGAGTGGGAGTACCCTTTTGCGGTAGCTGGCATCAACATTTCATTTATGTTGATACAAATGTTGGATCTTCAATCAGGTAATAAATATTTCTGAAGAGAAGGGAGATTTATGCTGTAATTATTTTGGTTTACTCCTTAATTCCGTACAGGCTGAGAAATATGCAAAAATGTTGGCCAGTCACAAAGAGATGATTCCAAAGCCAAATTTGTCGACGTACTTTTCTTAGTGCTTCTGCCATTTATGATTTTTTAGTAATTAAATGGACCGAGAAATTTTCTACTTATGTTTTGCGTGCAGGGAAGCCATCTTCTTTGGCTGGAATGCGTTTCTTAGAACTTCTGAAGGAAGAAGAAATGGCATTTGATAACCTTTATTGTGTAGCCTTTCAAATGATGGATGCTCAATGGCTTGCCAAGCAGGGCTTCGTATATGGAATTTAATGTAAATTGTTCGAACATCCATCATCCCTTGATTTTTTATTAATTGAATCGACGAATTGTCGATTCATTAAGTTTAGCATACCCGACCATGTTTGAATGATTTGCCATGTTTTTGTTACCTTTTTCAGGATGTTTTGAAGTCTACAAGAACACAGTTAGAACGGGAGCTGGCACTGGAGGATGTCTTTAGTGTGAAAGATTTACCAGCATACACTTTGTTGAATAGATGATCAAAACATATAATTCTAAAATACCTCATTTGTTAATGTATGTTTGTATTGTTTTACTGTATAATTTCATGAAAATAAAGTATATACTAGTCTTAAAATCCTGATGGGTGCCTCTTCAAGAAGCATTAACAGTCGTTCTTTGTTAATTGAAATCAAACTATGATCGTTTTACGAAGCTTGTCAATCTTGTTCGATGTACTAAATTAATTATATTAAAGCTTCTTGATGCCAACCACGGGCTATATTTTGGCTTTGCTTGTGAGAGATCCTTGTTCACTCAATCAAAAGTACAAACAATGTTTTTTCGTTAGTCGCTTCAATCCACTAGAAAATTTATTGGAGATGAAAGAAGTCTAGGGCTGTAAATGAGCCTAGCCAAGTTGAGTTTTTGACTTATCGAGCTTGGCTCGGTTGTTACAAGATCGAGCTTGAGCTAGTCGAGTCAAAGAAAAGGGACTCGAACTCGAGCTCGATCGAGTTCGAGCCGGCTCGCAAGCCTATGAATTCAGAGAAGCATTGTGATCATATTTTGGGGAGACAAAATGGGTTTTGCGCTATGGGGGATGAAGTCGTGCTTCCTCCACATCGACTTCCGACCGGTGGCTGCAAGAACACGAGATGAAGGCCGTTACTTTCATGGTGGACAAATTTCCCGATTTGTGGGAGAAAACTTGGTTTCAAGCTTTGGGGGATGAAGTTGTCGTTCCTCCATGTGTTTTTACGATCGGCGATAGCAAGAACACGGTTTAGAGTTTGTGATTTCATGGTGAATAGATTTGGTTTAGGTTTAGGGTTTGTTTTTGTGAGACTTTTACGAATGGGGAGAAATTGATTTGGGGGTAAATGTCGTTTTTTTTTTTAAATTTTAGAACTGCAATATAACATTAAATCGCACATGGTTTATAAAACTCACAAAAACACCCTACTTATGCAAGCCACTGTAGGCTCACAAGCCTATGAACCGAGCCCCCTATGATCGAACTCGACTCAGTTTATAAATCAAGTTCGAGTCGAGTCGACTCGACAATCATCGAGTTAAACCCTAAACGAGTCGAGCCGAGCCGGCTTGCGAGCTGGTCAACTTGTTTGACAGCCTTGAAAAGAACTACTTGATACTTTTTCGCTATACTGGCTGCTAATGATTATATTACACATGACTTAATTAGGATCTTTTCACACATTAAACCATTTATTTGCTTCTAAAGTAGTGTTATTATAAAATAACAGACACTTTTAAAAAAATTAAAGGAAAATGACTATTAAATTTCACAATAAATGGACACATTTATCAATTAAAGGACATTTTCTTTTAAAAGTATTGTTTATTCATAAAAAGTGTAAAAAAAATATTTTTTTTTTTTTTATTGACAGAAATATACTTGTTTATTGATATAAATGAAACTTATGTCTTTTTCTCTTTTATTTATTTTTAAATGTCCTCCAATTTATAATAGCCCTCTAAAGTATCTCACATATTGTTGACGCCCAACAATTATCATTATTTAATGAGTGATATTATTGACACCCCAACAATTATCTAATAAGTCCTCAATTTAAAATAGTTTTATATTACAAATTTATCTTTAGATAATCATAAAATTACTAAAAAGGGTAAAAGAATACAAAGAAAAAAAAATATAGGACACCAACATATATGTCTTTCTCAACAAATCTTTATAGTCATTATGAGTAGATATAACATTTGATGTAGAAGAAATTATTGAGCGGGAAGATCTAAATAAAAAAAGTTTTAATTTCATTTGAATAATATTTCTTTTCTAGTTTATTCATCATATATTGTGTTGTGAAAGATTTAGAAAATATAAAATTCAAAGTGAGCAATTGACTCAATTGGCAGCTCAGTGAGCAAGTAATTGCCACTACTCCAGTTATGATGAATTTCAGCCATCAATTCTGGATTGGCTAATCTGAAGCAGGAAGTGACAGGTGGGAAAAAAGGGCCAAAAAAAAAAAAAGAGACGTGAAGAAGTGCTTTAAATTTCGAGTTGAGAAGAATGAAATAAGGGATAGAATAAACAATTTTCTGAAAATCGGACCGGACAATGACCCATTCAAAGGTCTGGTTTCTGATTTGACTGGTTGGATTGGTCGGTTAGACCGTAATTTGTAAAAAGAATTTAGTCCCTAAAGGTTTGAAATTCATCAAAAACACCACTATAATACTCTCTTAAGGTTTGAAATCTATTTAAAACACCCCTGTTGCATGAAGATTCTGGTGAGTGGTGGCGGTAGCGACGATCAACGGCCAATCAAAGCTGGAATCTTGGGGCTTTTGATGTGTAGGTGCCGACGACTCTGATGTGTAGGTGCTAGGGAGTTCCATCGACGTCGGAACTTGTCGGAATCAACAAAAGAAATCCGACGTCGCGTAAACTTTAGGTGGACAGCAATCGACGAAGGTTGGACGACGGCGACTGAAAATGGATGGGTTTGGTCGTGGAGATGCCGTCCATCGAATGGGGGTGTTTTCTCCGTCGAAAGATGTCGGAATCCGGCGGCGTTTAGCTGCGATTGGACCGCAATTCGGCACTATTCTGGTTGTCAACCACAATCCAATTCGGTTTAAATCAAAATAGCGGTTTTTTATATATACGAGACCGGATTTGCCACCGGTTACCGGTCGAACCGGTCCGGTCTGGTTTTTAGAACATTGAGAATAAATAAGCATGTTGTTGATGTTGAGATTTGCACCAATGAGAAGTATATAGGATTCGTAGTGAAATCTACATAGGAGTTTGCAAGAAATTCTTGACTTCGATGCTAGATCGACATATGAATAATAAATCAAACAATGACACAAAGAAAAAAAAATTTAAGTGGTTCGAATGCTTAATACAAATCCTACGTTCACTGTTCTTATATCGCTTTCTGTGTTTACTCTATGTACAAGTACGGCTTACAAAGTATTGATCCAAAGTCAGAACCCTAATCTAAATGAAAAGTAAGCTTATATATCACTACAATAACAAACTTACAAATAAAGTTAACATAAAAGAATAACACGTGGCGTGAATTCGTGCTTTAGGGATTGATCGCACAACATTTGCCCCCTAGTTTTTGGAGTTCGAGTTTGGACTTTAAAAACCCATGCCTACTGCTTGGACAACTGTTGCACTGCAAGTTGCGATCTTTAGCTGCTATTATGTAATGCAAGCATGAATTGCCGTCTTAGGACACGAGCGTGACAACGCGACCTCCTGCATAGTGAACTCTTGTTGACTAAGGGTTGAATGTTCTGATGACATGATCTACATCTGGAAATTCATACAGTTCAGGGAATGGGGTTTTGTCTTTTCTGCCTAGATGTCGGACTGTGCATTTAATACAGACGTGGTCATGCATTTAATGTAGGTGTGATGAGATGACATTCCCTTTTTGCCTAGGGCACTCCCAAGCCCCTAAGGGCTGTGTTGGTGCTAAAGTCCCATATCGGCTAAGGAAACAAAGGTCTTGGTCGCTTATATAACACAATGACACTCTCACCACTCAAACACACTTTATTAGGCCAAAACCGTACGAGCCCTAGGGCCCAAAGAGGATAATATGTCTAGGAATCCACCTACCATGTGTTTGGATCCAGTATACATCAATACTTGTATTTATTGAGAATAAATGGTAATATTGAAATGAATATGGATATCTTCAAAATTAAATTAGTATTAAAATTAAAAAAATGTGGTTTAAGCATTACTATTGTAGTTCCCAAATTTCTTCGAGGGCAAAAATATAATTTCTCTAGTAGATATTACTTATAGCCTGAGTAACTAATCCAAGAGATAATCTTCCAAATAGGAAGTAGAATCAACATTGAATGAGGAATCTAATGAATTAAGGAAGTCAAGTGAAAATAGAAATATGGCTAGGTCTCCGATCCAAAAGAGGAAAGAGATGCACCATGAAATAACATTGTAGGCTATTCCTACATGGAATAGGGTTAGGACTTATTCCTAAATGGAATGGAGTTAAGTGTGTGTCCAAACACAAGACACTAAACCCTAAGCCTATATAAAGAGAAGGTTATTTGATATTTAAACATTAGAATGAGAGAACAAAAATATAAACCCTAGTTGCCCCTTTTTCTCTCTATCACCATAAATAGTTTATATTGATCCAGCAATCATTCTATTCTTGATTTTTCGGGTTTGCTTTCGTGTGGACTAAGTAAGTGCATGTCTATACTTGATACGGCTTGTGAAGAAATCACTTCTTTGAAAGGAAGGAGCCATCAATATGGGTTTTGATTAAAATACACTATTCATTGCTCTTTGTTTTATATTATTCCGCTGTGTTTTTCAAACCCCCCACCCCCCAACACACACACACACACACACCCACACACCCACACACACATATACGCACGCACGCACGCACATACACACACACGTGCACACACACGCGCGCACATACATACACACACCCCATGACTATTTTGTCATATAGGGTTTTACTTTATTGAATTGCCCTTTTCTAATCATGTCACTATTTACACTCATTGATAGTGTGTGGCTTAAGATCATCCCTTATAATTTCAGTAGCTACTGTAAAAGAAAATTTATCATTGATGATCATATTTTCACAATTACACATTTCTCTAGTATATGATTTTGTTATGCATCTACAAATGCATTTTACATTTTATAAACAATATTTTAGATGTGCATTATCCTTGGCACTTCATTTTCACATTAAAGTGTGCAAGGATCCAATGAGCCATAGTAGTCACTTTCCATGAAATTTCATGTTTTACTTCAAGAGGCTTTATTCTTTCCCTAAATATAAGAATACCATCTCATCAAAAATTTGCAAAGATCTACGGTAAAGATATCACTTGTCGGGGCTCAACAAGTTATATGACCATTAATTTGTCAACATTCATTTTTGGGATTGGTGAAACAATCACTTGGCAGTGATTTATAATTTTAATCAAAAGCTCATTGATTTATTTAGTAATTAAGAGACATTGCAACAGTTTTAAATATATGTATATCATGGTATCTATACTGCTACTTCAGGAGCAGATTTGATGCCCATTCTACTTCCTCGGGAGTAGATATTAAACATATATTTTTATTTGTTGTTATAAACCACACAAAACCAGACAATACCAATTGCCATGTGCATCAATAATTTATTAAGTTATTGTTTTGTAATGTCAAATAATTGACTTTTCTTGATCTTCAACAAGAAAATCTGCTTTCAATTATCACTTCAGTCTTTTATAAGATCAGTAGATCCCATATCCTGAGAAATTCGGTTCTCAGAATTTAATTCAAGTAATGGAAATAAAATTAGCACTTCACTTTATCCTATAGGGATAATTTTTTTCTTTCCAAAATTCGTATCTTCCAGATACATGATATAAGGACGCAGTCTGGCATCTTAAATATTCATTATATTGTAAACTTCAGGTTTATATTTTGTATTTACAAACTTCTCGTTCTAGATCCATATTTTAGAAATTTAAATTCTGATATCTTATTAAAAAAAAAAAAAAAGTAAGTATAGTTATTGGGGATGAAAATGACATGTATAGAGATATCAGGACTAAATTAAAATTATTCTTTCCTCCTGTTCCTGCATGACCCATTATTTCATTATTTCATATAATGGGTCCAAACTGGAAAAAAAAAAATGTCCTTGAGGTAATCTCAACATTACTTGTCAACAAATATGGATATCATTACCATATTTTTCTTGTTCATCAATCCACTACTCATGTTAACAAAACTTCAGGTTTGTTATTCGTATTTAGAACTTCATGTCTAAATCCATAGTTGGATTGATATTTATTATTTTGGATAAGATTTTGAGAATAATATTGGATAGTTGAATAGGGGAGTATTATGAGGTAAAATTTAAAAATTTATAAAAAAAACCCCCTAAGTTTGCTAATTTAATTAAACACCCTAATCTATAAAATGACAAAAATACCCCCACCACCCGCAGTGCCAGATCCTGGCCACCACCGCTGGAATCTGGCCGAAAAAGGCCAGATCTACGACGCCGTCAACGGCCGCAAAGGTCCATCTTTGGCCATCGCTAATGGCCAAATCCACCGAAAAGGTCAGATTAGTGAATTACCGGCCATTTCCGATTGTGGTGTGACTATTGTGACAGATTCCGGCTACCACCGGCGGTGGTTGCCGGAATGTGGCAAGTATTGGTGGGTGGGGGTGTTTTTGCTAATTTTTTAACTTTTTTTTCTGGGGGTATTTAGTGAAATTAATAAACTTAAGGGGTCTAAAAGTAATTAAAAATAGACTAATATTTATGGGATAATGTGCCAAACAATATTTGGGGAATAGGATTGAGAATATGGGTAGAAATAAAAAGCCAAACAGACCCGACATTTAGAACTTTAGGTTCTACTAAATATTAAACTTCAAAATTTAATCTAAACTTCATTTCATGATATGGAACTTCAGGTCCATTTATCATCTTAATCTGACAAACTTTAGTTTGTAATAATATTTATTGTATCCAGGCACGTAGCCATATAGTGGCTTGTGGGTTCAATTGAACCCATTGAACTTTTCAAAAAAATATTAATAGTTTATGGATTTTACAATTTTAACCAAATTTAACTTATGTTGACTCCACAAAATAAATTATTAATTAATATTTTTTAAACTTTTATCTTTTCTTTATTTTCTCTCTTTTGCTCTCATATTATATTTTTTCTTTGGTTTGATACTCAAGAAAGGTTACTCATTTGGATTACAAGGTAAAATGATACTAATTTTATTTTTATTTTTTTACTTAAAATTAATTCTTTTCTTTTAACTTTCCTAACTGATGAAAGATCATGAAAGGTTACTCATTTGGATTTTGTTGAGTTTAATAAATGGGTTTGAAATAATTCGTATATTTTGATGTGAGTTTTGATTTAATCTTGTTTATGTTAAGGTATGAGTTAATTAATTGTTGTTTTAAGTTGGGTTTGATAAATTGTGGTTAGTTATTGAGTTAATTTTGAATATGGTTTAAAGAATTAATTAAACCCTAAGTTGTAGAGATTTGAAGATTTGATTTAATTTTGATATATTGATTAATTGCTTGATATTTAGAGTTAGATTTGATGAGTTTTCATGGGTTTATAAGTTGAATTTTATTGGGTTAGTAGAAATTGTTTGAAAAACCTAAGTTATGAGTTTAGTTTTGATAAATTTGTGTTGTTTTTTAATTGTAATTGCCAATAAATTATATTTCTGATAATAAAAATTCTTTTATTTTTTTTAGTTATGGATTAGTTTTTTATCAAAAGAAAGATTTCTAATGAGGAACCATCAATTGAACAAAATATAAGGCGTCACGATAGTGTTCACAATGAGTCTATATAATTTAGTTCAAGACAAACATATGTTAAGCTTAACTTGAGTAGTCTTCTTACAGATCTTGAATTGAGGATTAAACTTTTACAATATCATCCTAATGATAGAGACAAAGTAAGAAAGACATATTTGCAAAAAGGACTGCCAACTACACAATCATAATTTTAAAAAGCGAGCAATTGGGAATTTAATGCATTGTTTTAATCCCATTTGGTTTAGAGAATATGCAAATTGGTTGGAGTACAGTATAGAAAATGAGGGTGTTTTTGTTTGTGATGTTATCTTTTTAGATATAAAATTAGCATTGATATTACATGTTGCAATTGCAAGTGTTGAAAAAGCATTTTCTACGATGAAGATTGTGAAAAACCAACCACGGAATCGAATGGGAGATCAATTTTTAAATGATTATCTTATTACATATATTGAGAGAGAGATGTTTGATAGAATTGTCAATGAAGCAATTATGCAACGTTTTCAAAATATAAAAAATCATCGAGGACAATTGTAGAATTGATAATTTGGTCTATATAACTTTTAAAAGTACATTTTTTTATGCTTATTACTTCAGTATAAATTTATTGTAAATTTATCAACTTTGATGAAATGAATCCACTGACTCAGAATCCTGGCTACTTCCCTGATTGTATCAAATGATACTAATATAGCAACAATATAATTCATAAAAATAAATAACAAAACTTAAATCAAATCAACATTACATTGACTTTTAATATGACTTAATAAAAAAAAAGAGAATTTTTTTTTTTTTTGGTATAAACATAGACAGCAACTCAAATTTCTTTAATAATTTTGATCAGCGAAACAGTGGACGTTTGAAATGTAAGAAAGTGGTGGGTGAAGGGTGAAGAATAACATCCAGCGAAATATAGTTAAAGTTTAATTTAGAAAAGCATGAATATTCTTAAACACAAAACACAAAACAAACTCAAAAGATCCATGCATTTTTTTTAATAAAATTAGAATAAAAGACCTCTAAAAAACAAACATGATTCAATTCTAAAGCAAACTAAATTGAAATAAGCAATACACGTACCTAAAACTGATAAAACAGAAAACAGAGATAATTGTGACACCTTGAGTAGTGAAAGCTTCAACAATTTCAGTCTTCAAAAGTTTTAAGAGCGAATAGCATGAGAAAGAGAAAAATAGATTGAGAAAATAAATAATTTTGGGGATAAAATTATAAAAAACAGGTGAAGCCTTGTAGAGGGTTTTAAACTTTCAATATAATATGGGCATGAAATATATATATTAATAGCAAGTTTTTTGTGGACCTAGATATAGTATAATAATTCTCATTTTTTAAAAATCAGAGGGTAGATATACATAGCAATTTTTTTGTGAGCCTACATAAGCACCTTTTTTTTTTTTTTAAATCTGAGGGTAGGCCTGGCCTCAAAAGGGCTGGATCCACCCTTGACTGTATTGTCTGATATGGAAAATCCAATTTTATGGTAACCATAGAACATACTCATAACGGTAGTCATAAGTACCAAAATATGAAGTTAGAGTTAGGGCTATGCAAAACCAGACACCTGAACCGGTTTTGCCCAAAAACCGGGTACCCTAATATTCGGGTACCCCTAAAAAAGTACCCGCAAATCAAACTGCTTTTAAGGGTATCCAGTTTTTCGGGTACCCTAATATTCGGGTCAAAAACCAGATACCCGGTTTATAACCCGAATTTGAATATTTTTGCATGAATTTTAATTTTTTACATTTTAAATTTCAATTTGTAAATACAATTTCTTCCATATACTAAATCAACTTTTAATTTAATAACTTAAATACTTAAGATTTGGGGTTTTTGCCTCTTGCTCTTTGAAAGTTAAAGGAAAATAGGTTTAAAAACTAGGTTTTTTATTTTTTTTTATTTTTTTATTTCTTAATAAACTGGGTACCTGGTTCTCTTAAAATAACTACCCGATACCCGAACCAAAAATTTGGGTATCACATAATAAATACCCAAAACCGACCCGAATTTTCGGGTTTGGTTACCGTGTTCTGTTCGATTAACTGTTTTTTTTGTACACCCCTAGTTAGAGTACTTTTAGAGTTCTCTTGCTAATAATGGGTTATTAAATAATTAACTCATGGTAAGAGATAAGATAACAAAGTAAAGAGGTAAGGACCAAAATCACAGAATTCAGATATATGGGCCTTAAACTTAATTGATAAAATATGAGAATGACTCTTGCTACAAACTCACATATTTAACAAATTTCAACTATGCTTACAAAATACCTTCAAGGCTTCAACCCCCTTTATATAGCCATGAATAACCGCCCCAAAACCTTTTAGATAACTATCACTTGAGGCACACGTCCCTTATTCATTTCATCTTCAATTTTCTAACGCCATTTGTGTGGCATAATAAATACTAAACTAAGTTAATGTGGTGGAAAGCCACCACAGTGGCATGTGTTCATCATAATTTAATAAATATTCATCAACATGGCTCAATTAATGGGCCTCGATCATATCATTAATAATAAAAGAAAACTCTTCTCTTTTCTTGTAGCACTTGTATTTTAAGGCTAATTTCATTGGTCCATTTATTTTATTCTTCTCTATTATGCTCTAGTATTCCTTCGGTCTTTAAATTTTTCACTTGAGTCTTCAATTGTGAAATTAGGTTGAAATTAGTTATGATGTGATTGACTTAGATTTTAGGTTTTTACCATGCTTCAATATTTATTCACCCAAACAAAAGTAAACTCTAATTAAATTAGACTAACAACATAAAATAACTAACCAAATAAATTTAAGAGTAATAAATATGATATAAAATAGACCCAACAATATTTTTAATTTCTTACACTAGCTTACGTATTCATTTTTTTATCCGGAACAATTTTGTTTGATCTTTAAATAACCATATTACATTTTATTTGAGTTAATTAAAAGATAATAATAATAATAATAAAAACATATATGAACTTCGAACGCACTTAACTTTATAGAAATTTTATTTGAACACATGAGGTGCAAATAAAATTAGTTGAAAGCCGCACAAAGGCGCCTAATCTCACCTTGCATTCCTATTTTGACACCAATGTTGCCCATTTTTATGATTGATTGGACAAAATCGGCCTCAAAGGAAGGTCCAAAAATTGGGTTGAGAAAGCCTAAGTAGGAGTCGATTATAGCCTTAGTTGTAAAGTCATCATTAAGCTTGGAATCAGATTCTAGCACAGCAAATCCATCCTTGATGTTTTGCAAAATATGCTTGTCAAATATTTTGTCGCTGCCTCTGTCAATTGCTAATCTTTCATTGACGTCTCCATTTATGGGGCAAGTTGCTTTAAGCTCTGGAACGATGGTGGGGTTGATTGCTGGATCAGATCCACCACCAGGGAAAAAATTGTAAAGCCGCTTGGTCATGAAGAAACATGCTGTCGTGCCAATTGTATGAGCTCCTGAAATTAATTAATTAATTAAACAATTGTAACGAAACATGTCAATTGAGTTTTCACCAACCATATAGTCACTATACATGCATGAAAGAGAGAGAGAGGCACAATACCAGTAAGAAGCACAAGGTCTTTATCTGACAGTCCCTTCTGCAAAAACTTAGTCTTGAGTTGGTGAATTGAGTCACTAATGTCTGGCATCTCATCCGCCAGCGAAATATTGGAAACATGACCATCTCTGCGCCCAGTGGGGACCTGATAAGATGGTCCATTCGACTGTACGTACGTATCATAAATATCATCAATTAGTTATATACTAGAAGAAAATGCATGTTTTAAGTAGAATTAATTAATTGCAATAGTACCAAAGCTATCGCATCTCGAGCGGCCAAGGCCACAGTATCTGCACAAGACACCACTCCTTGGCATACATCTTCAAGTTGGGCTTTAGCTTTCTCTATGACTTCAAATCCTCCAACACCTTGGTGACCAAATGCATGTTTCTCAGCATTTGCACCGTTGTCTATCAGAATTGAACCATCACAACCCTAAATATATATAAATCAATATATTAATATATATACGGTAATGATCATGAGAGAGATTTCGTGAGAAAAAAGATGACCTCTACAAAACAGTCATGGAAGTGGAGCCTCAGCAAAACAGCAGCCATGTTTGAGTTTAAGAGAAAAGCGTCTCGTACAACTCCACTCACGATGGACTCTGCTTCAGGGCACGTTTCAGAGTAAAAACCGATTTTCAGCTGCCCTAGTGAAGAACCCACATAAAAGGTAAATAACAATAAAATTAACAGGGCCGCCATTAAGCCAAGAAGTATAAGTAACCAAGTGAGAGTAGTGATAAATATAGAATGAAGAAGCGTAATTAATGCAACTAGAGCAGACAGGTTTTAGCGAAGGGAAAGGCAATGTGTCAACTCAGTTGCATGTAGTTTGCCAGCTTCCTGCTTAGCCCTTCTTCTCAAGTGCTCTATATACTAATCATTTTTACCTATTTATTATCATGAAACCGTTAATTTATGAATTCATTTCTCCTTTTTCTTTTCCCTTGTAAAATGTGTTAATAATGTTTGTATATGATTTTTTTTTTGTTTTTCTCTTTATCTTCTCTCTCCTCTTTTGTAAAACAAAAAATTCAGTTTCAAATTAAGATTTTATCACAAAAATATAAAAGGAAGGAGAATCAACACCTGACATATTTAATACAAATTATTTTAAAAGAAAAAAAATGATAATTTGAAATGTGTTTTATCGGTTGTGTACGAAATAAATTTTGTATTTTTTGTTCATTTGTTTGTATTTTCAAAGAACCATGCTCGATGCATTTTCATTTTCACATTTTTAGAATATTATTTTTAGTCAAATATGTTCAATGCGTTTTCATTTTTGCATTTATCTATTATTTTTAATATTTTCGAAAAACAGAAGACGGATTTATAAAAGACGCACCATAATTTTCTTTTAACAATTTTTGCGATACTCCTCATTTCGGGGTTTTATCGAGTGCATTTCGTTCCCTATTTCTATCCATATTCCCAATCCTATTCCCCAAATATTATTTGGCACATTATTTGAGAAATATTACTATATTTTTTTAATGACTTTTAGACCCCTTAAGTTTATTAATTTCATAAATACTCCTAGAAAAAAGTTTAAAAATTAACAAAAACACCCCCAACGACTCATACTTGCCAGATTCCGACAACCAGCGTTGGTGGTAGCCGGAATCTGTCACAACGGCCTACACCATGAACGAAACTGGTCAGTAATTCACCGATCTGATCGGAAAAGGCCAGATTTGGTCTTCAGTGACGGCCAAAGAAATGGCTGTCGTTGACGGTCAACGACGGCCAAATCTTGGCCATCGTTGACAAAAAACGACCGCCATATCTTTGGTCATCGTTGACGGCCAAAGATGGACTTCTTTGGCCTTTTTTGGCCTTTTTTTACCGTCAACTACCACATCTGGCTGTAGATTTGGCATTTTTTGGCCAGATTCGTGGTGGATCTGGCCGGAAAAGGCCATATCAATGCCATACCCGTCAGATCTGACCGGTATGTGTTGTTACGCAATTTTTTAGCCAGATTTCGACGATGGTGGTCAGAATCTGGCACTGCAGGTGATATGAGTGTTTTGTCATTTTACAATATTTTTATATATTGGAGTGTTTATTAAATTAGCAAACCTAGGAGGTTTTTTTTATAAATTTATAAATTTTATCTCATAATACTCTCCTATTCAACTACTTAATATTATTCTCAAAATCCTATCCAAAATAATAAAACAAATTGACCATCAATTTTTGGACACTTTTTTCAAAAAGAATTAGGAAAATAAACAAGTTTTAATACACGCCAAAAAAGGGACAAAGTCAAAGACTATTAGTTGCAGTTTGATTTAACAGAAAATGATTAAAAGACATAAATGCCCCTTAACAAATATTTAAAGGAAAAACATCAAAAGTACTAGTTATTATAAAATTTTAAAAACTTAAAAAGTAAATAAATTTTAAAACTTAAAAGATAAATTTGTTAAAAACTTAAAATCAACAAATATATTTAAATATTTTCAATTATTTTAAATTTAAAATTATAAAAATTAGATATTTAAAAAATTAGGAAACAAAAAATATATTCTAATATTTTAAAATCATTCATAAGTTTAAAATACTTTCAAGATTAAAAAAATAAAATAAATAATTAATTAAAAACAGAGAAACCAAAAATATCAAAAATTTTATTTTTTTAATTATTTTTCAGCTAAATATGATTTTACAATTTAAAAGTAATTTCAATTTTATAAATACTTATGGAAATATTTGGAATTGTTGAATTACTTTCTTAGCCTTATTGAAAGTTAAATTTAACATTCTTTATACGAATTCGTTAATTTTTGTTAGTTTAAGAGCTTGTCAGCTTGTGTCTTACATAATTAAGTTTTGAAAACAAATGTCTGCAAATTGATTAAAAAAAAAAACCCTTTATTTTTTCAAAAAAAAAAAAACCTTATAACAGTTTTTATATCTTATTGTGAAAATCAGTTTACCAACACATCATAGTTACTTGATCAAGAACAAAGAATCACGATCCTAGTATATTGATACAAAAACATTAATTAGAGAAATCCGATTGACCTTGATGAAATTGGATCGGATTGTGTGATTACATATAATCAGCAATGAAGATTAAATCAAAAGACAATAACTCTTTTTAAAATGGTTTGGTGAGCTAACTGCAAGTCCACGCCTACTATTCTTATATTGAATATGGCAGTGGCGGATCAAGGAATTTCACTTAATGAGGGCAAAAAATAAATTAAAATCAATCATATTCATATTTTTTTTCATTACAATGAGCTTCAACAAAAAGTTACAAAATATAAATAAATATCTTAAAAAAACACAATTTTTGTAAAAATAAAATAATATTTCTACAATTGTCCTTGACGAGTTTTCATATTCTGAAAATGCTGGATAATCATCTCATCGTCAATTGTATCTAATACATCTTTCTCAATATATGTGACCAAGCAATTATTCATCTATTGATCTCCCATTCGGTTGCGTAACCGACTTTTCATAAGATTCATTGTAGAAAAAGCTTTTTCAACAGTCGCAATTGTAGCTGGTAAAACCAATACAAGTTTCACAAGCTTATACACCAACGAATACAAAATGTCTTTTTTAAATTGAACTAAATTCTTAGCCAAATCACCAATTTCTTGTAACTCAGCAAATTCATCACAAGATCACATGTCAATAATATAAGTCTCAACCTGGTTCTCAAGTACCATCAACTCAAGTGTAGAAAAATTTGATGGATAAAACTAGGCAAAATGGATCAACTTATGTTTGTCAAAAGTGAGAATGAATTACTTTGATCTAAACATGTCATACAAATTAAAGAAATAGCTCAGTTCTAACCTCAGAGAAACGAGTGTTAAGTTCTTGAAGTTGCATATCTATCACTGTATAAAATAATTCAACTCGATAGTGATGCAAATTTGTCATGTGCTCAACTCTCCGTCATGGTTGCCTTCGAATTGCAAACATATCATCCATATTCAAAATGACAATATCATGTTTTTGGCAAAATGGAGAAACTTTACTCAACAAAGATTCACATCCTTCGTCTCTCAACAATTGTTTGGAAACTTTGACTAGGGTTATAACCTTTAAAATGTCTTGATCTTTTCTCTGCAATGCTTGTGACAACTCATTAGTTATTGCCAATATATTTTTCATCATATGCAAGCTAAATGCAAAATCAAATTAATAGATTAAATCTAATAGATTACATATTTCACCATTTTGTTCAAGATTTAAACTGTCTTCTTCAATAACCTCAAGCACATCACACATAGAGGAGAACAAAAGGACTAAGTTGATCAGCTTTCTATTGTAAAAATGGCCAAATTTCTCCCCTCAGTTACATGCAAACCCAACAACTCTTATTCCTTTCATTTTCACTCCCAATAAAACTTTTAAAAACTCACAGATCTCCTTGCATAAAAATAAAAAGCACAAAGAATATGTAATAAATATATTAGGATTAAAAACAAGGTTTTACAAAAACAAAATCCAAACTTACCATAAGGGTCAAACTGTTCTGTTCTCAAAATTTCAAAGTTTTATACGGGAAAAATTTAAATAAATATAAAACCTGAAATTTTTAAAAAATTGAGTGGGGGTCGTGGTCCCCACTCATCATTCATTAAATCCGCCCTTTAATATGAGGGATTACAAGAATATTGAGTTTTCTATTGTTATTTATACACTAAAATTGGTAATGGTAAGTGAAATGATCTTAAGGATTGTGGCTTATGTAAGTAACCAATGAACCTTGGCAGTGGAATAAAACAAAATTTTGGTTCATTGATCACTCAAATCCCATGATAAGGGTCTATATATATATATATATATATATACACACAGACAAAATAAATAATCCATACAAGGATTATAGATTATACGGGAGATGGGGGCTCCTTCAATGTCTTTGATCTCTTCTCTAGTCAATCCAAGAAAAAGACAGCACATATGATATCCAGATTTTGTTAAAGAATTGAAAAACAATCTCTCACAAAAAGGGAAGGGCGGCTAGGGCTAAAGGAGCAGCAACTCTCTTTTAATTTTCTCCTTTTTTTTTTTTTTTTTTTTTTAACATTTTAATTTTGCTAAAGTCTTGCTTTTATAGTAGAGCCCTAACCTTATTCCATATTAGAATAGGGTTAAACCTATTCCTAAGTGGAATAGCATTAAACATATTTTATTTAATTAAAACTATTAATATTAATAGGGATAGGCATAAAACCCTGCCCCGAGCCGACCCGAACGGGGCGGGGTTTCCTTGAATCATTCGGGGCCGGGGCGGGGCAGGGCACCGGCCCCGTTTTGTCCCTGCCCCGAAATCCCCAGCTCGGCCTATATATATATATATATATATATATTATACATAATATGTTAATGTTATGAAACAAAAGTTATACATTATACATTATAAATTATATATGGTATCATTTGACATTATACATTGTACATTGTATATTATATATTATATATGGTATATAAGTATAATATATGTAACATATATATGTTATACATTATACATAATATGCTATTATCTATAATCATATGTTAATACATAATATATATGTTATATATGTGTAATATATCATTTGGTGTTTTGATTGATTATAATAAATCAATAAATCATTATAATTATTTTTTTTTTTGTTCCTCATTGAATCATTATTTCAATTCTATTACCTAATTGCCCTTGTTATATAATGATAGCTATTTATTTAGAATTTATTGTAATATATATGGTAGTTATTTATTTAGAATTTATTATAACATATTATGTATTATCATATATATATAATGTTATGTATTATTTAGAATATTAATGAGACATTATAATATATATGGTAATCTTTATATAGAATTTATTATAATACATTATATATTATATATTATACATTATACAAAATATGTTATAAAATAAAAATTATACATAATATGTTATTATCCGTAATCATAATATCATATGTTAATACTTATTACTTAATACAATAATACATAATATTATACTATTAATATAATATATATATATATATATATATATATATATATATATATATATATATATATATATATGTATCATAATTATCATTTTAATATTTGGATTCATTATAATCATTAACAAGGGGCGGATCTAACACTTGTTGAGGGTGGACATTTTAACAAAAAAATACTAATATGTACAATTTTTGGATTTTAGTCTACCCTAATAGGATCATTAATTGAAAAAAATATATATTAATGTGTAATTAGTTTTTATTTTGGCTCATCCTAACATAAATTTCTAGATCCGCTATTGATTATAATAAATGCAATAATCATTATAATTTTTTTTAATCATTATAAATAAAGTCTTTGACACCTTGTGGAGTGTGGACCTTGTCCTTCATTTTAAATGATTTTAAATGATTTTCGATTCCATATTTCCATTTCGTAGTTACCATTTTCCCTTGTTATGTTTTCATAATAACAATTTTGCCCTTTATTTATAAACACAAATTATGCCCAAATCCATTCAACTCACAATGGAATATTGCAATCAAAGTTTGAAAGTGAAACCCTAAATTTCTTATCTCGTAAAAACGTTGCCGCTTGGTGTGCCTCTTCATCGTCAAACCTTCACTGGAATATCATCGCCTCTTCGCCGATTCTGACCTCCACATTTCATCAGTGGCTTTTCGCCTCTTCACGTCTTCTTTCTCCATGCCCTTCGCATCAAGATTCAAGAAAAGTAGATTTGTTTTCCTTTAAAGTTTCAAGCTTTCATCAGTTTTGGTTCGTATGAGTGAAGATTTTATGTGCCATTTATATTGATTGATTGAGTTATGCACTTATGTTTAAAGATTTTGTGTGGGGTTTAAGGGTTTAGATTGGTTTGTGTGATGTGATTGAAGATTTTATGTGCTTGAAAATTTTGTATTTGCAGTTCATAGTTGCACTTGCTGTGCAGTGTGCAAACTGCACTGCAGATTGCCAAGCAAACTACACTTTTGCATCTGCTATGCAGTTTTGCTTGTGCAAAGTGCACTACAGTTCGCATATTTTTTAACATGTTTATTTTTTTTTTTTTTTTTTGCAATTGCAATTTTTTTTTTTTAACAAATGTGTAAACTGCTGTAGGGTTTTTTTTGCAATTATTTTTTTAACATGTTTATTCTTTTGTGGGTGTTATCTGCAGGTTATTAATAGGTTACATTACACAATGTCAACATTGACCAAAAGAAGGGGTTTAGAAGAGGATGTGAACCGATTTTCTGAAGCATCCAAAAAATATCTATTGCGAGTTCCCACATGAATATTCCATCCGATGGGAATGACCAAGAACAATCTCCAGCTCAGGGAACTAGTATACCAATCACAACTGATACCCCTGGTTCAACCCTTCCCCTCTTCCCCAAGAGGAAACTTATGTTACTAGAACTGGAAGGCCTGGGTCAGTTGTATGGCAACATTTCAAAAAAAGTTTTAGTTGATGGGAAGGAAATTGAAGATTGAAGTGGTATAATTTTGATGATATGGATACTTTTGGTGAAAAGTTTTGGATTTCATATGTGACAGGTTTATTTCTCCATATTTTAATTGTATGCAATTTAATATGGTTTGGATTTTTTTTAGGTTTGTAATAATCTAAAATTTATCTACAGGTTGTTTGTGGGCTACACATGGAAATGGAATGTTAGGTGTTGTATGCTGGTTGTTGAATCTTGATAGTGTGATGTATTGAATCTATTGATGTGGATTGTGGGGGTCTTTTTGGTAGTTTGGCAGCTTATGTTTTGAATCTTTTGATTACAGATCTGTCACAAATTGTAATATATTATCAATTTAGTATGACGGTCTTTATGTTTAATATGTACATTATAGATTTAATTTCTTTTTGGATGGTATATTATAATTTGGAGAAAATGGTAATAAGGACCCAAAAAGACACAAAAGTACAAAACCCTCAAATCCCCGAATTCCCCGTTTAGGGAACGAGCTTAATTCGGGGAATCCCTGAATTCTCTGAACGGGCTATGGGCTAGGATCAGGGAATCCCTTTGGGCTTTCGAGCCAGGGACGGGGCCGGAGACAGGGGTCCCCAGCCCGTGCCCATCCCTAAATATTAATATATCAATAATTATACGTACGCATGTAATTTGCTATATTAAATTCCCTTATAAAATTGGACACAGGCAATCAACCTTAGTAAATTTAACTGAACAATAAATTACCAAAAATGCCCTTAAATAAAATACTTAATTTTGCTAATTAAATTCCAATATAAAATTAGGCACAAGCAACAACCTCAGCAAATATAATTGCACAACAAACTTACCAAACTGCTTTCACGTCTAAAAAGATGAAAATGCCCCTTAAATCAAAATCCTCAAACTACCTCCTATACATGTGACCCATGGGCTCTCTAATACGTAGGCAGTGAGTAGTATCGCGATTAACCACCAATTAATCGTCTCACTACGCACAGACTAAGATTGGCCTCTAGCTAGGCATCATGGTCACCCAGACATAGGGATCAGCGGAGTATTGATACATGTCAATAGTATGGTTACCATACAATCGAATTTTTTCATCAATTGTTATCTCATCAAGGATGAGGCATAGAAATAGTATCAACCCAGATATCCTTGATAACTTGGTATTCAATTACTAGATGAACGACTGGAATAATAAATTAGATTGAGCGACAACTCAACCCCACTGTGGCCACATTTATTGTCGTTGCCTATATAACCAAACTACGCAGTGAGATAAATTTTGTCATACTCGAGAGTGATGGATCCCGAGAGCTACATAGGTATGAAAGAGTACGCCATGAGCTCAAAAGATATGGTTTCCTTGTGACTCAGCACAACGATATACAGGTTTATCAGGACAATGAACCTAGAACCTACGATGATGCTGTATCGGATTCAGATTCCTCTAAATGGCTAGAAGCCATAAAATCTGAAATGGACTTCATGTACTAGAACCAAGTATGGACTCTGGTGGATTTACCCGAAGGGGTTAAACCCATAGGATGTAAATGGGTCTTTAAGAAGAAAATTGACATAGAAGGTAATGTGCATACCTATAAAATAGGCTGGTTGCCAATGGTTTCAAACAAAAGCATGATATAGACTATTATGAAACCTTTTCGCCAGTAGCAATGCTAAAGTTCATTCGGATAATGCTTGTAATAGCTGCATACCATGATTACAAGATTTGGGAAATGGATGTTAAAACTACTTTCTTGAATGAAAACCTTATAGAGGGTGTCTACATGACACAACTCGATGGTTTTGTTTTCAAAGGACGAGCAAAAACGGTATGTAAGTTGCAAAGGTCCATATATGGACTTAAGTAAGTTTCAAGGAGTTTGAACATTCGTTTTGATGAAGCAGTTAAAGAATTTGGTTTCATCAAAACAAAGATAAGCCTTGTGTTTATAAAAAGTTCAGTGGAAGCGTAGTGACATTCCTAGTATTGTATGTTGATGACATACTACTAATTAAGAATGATATATCGAACTTGCAGACGGTAAAGACTTGATTATCCAAGTGCTTCTCCATGAAGGACTTAGGAGAAGCAATCTACATCCTTGGTATCAAGTTCCATCGAGATAGATCATGTAAGTTGTTTGACCTAAGTTAGAGTACATACATCGACAAGATACTAAAAAGATTCAATATGGAAAAATCCAAGAAAGAGTTTCTTCTTATTTCACATGGTATTATCTCAAAGGGCATGTTTCCTAAAACACTCATTAAAGACGATGAAAGTTGCTGAAGTAGTTAACCAAAAATTTACAAGAATTCAAGCCATTCAATTGTTGTTTTATTGGAGATCTTGCTCACAGTTAACTTTAAAGATTGATTCCTTCTATATATATAGAAGGAATCAATCTTTAAAGTTAACTGCCATTGGATTCATCTGAAGGCTTCAAGAGCCACTTATTCAGTCGTGCTGATGCTTCATTCACCTAAAACAGCCAATAGTATTATCATCAGATATATATAGAAAATCTTTTCTTTAAAAGAATCAACTTTAAAAATCGCGGGAATTGTGTTTAGTAAATAAATTTTGAAAATTGCTTTAATTTTTAAAAGCTATAAATATAATTTTGATAAAATTAATGTGCAAATTGTATAGTAAATGACCATTTTTCTCAATATGTTTTTATCGTTTGAAATTAGTATTTTTAACGAGTATTCAATAAATTAAAAAAATGTATTAAAAAAATTTGTATTCAATAAATTATTATTTAATTAATAATTTAAGAATTATTAAAATGGTTATTCAATGAATTAAGTTTTTGTGTAAAGTTTATACTGTAGTTAGAAGAATTATATAAAGTTATATTTTTCATTTAGATTTACAAATTAACTTAAAAAATAACTTCATTTTTAAAAGTTACCCTTGCTAACTTTTCATATCTTTTTATAAGTATCGTTATTTTATAATCAATTTATCAAACACTTTTAAGATTATAATTTATGAATGAAGTGATTAATTAATTTTTTAAGCTACAACAATCTCAATCATAGGATAAACATTTGATTAAGGCCGCAGGAGGAGTGATGATACTATTCAATCAGATTTTTAGAAAATTTATATCATTTACCTGCTGATCCCAATCGGTTTTATAGGTGATATAGCCAAGTACAAGAACTTGCGTTACAACTCCAAGCAGCATTCCAATCCATATACCCTGTGAAATCATATAAACAAAACTATTGTTTGTGAAATGAACAAAGACAAACCCTTGCTAATTTACAGAACAATCGAATTAAATGACACATCCGCCTACCTTAACTTTCATATTGGCTACATATGCGAGAATAATACCTACAGGAATGCCAATGAAATAATAGCAACAAATGTTAACATATGCAACCACAGTCTGCCGCCCGGCACCTACTGCCACCCCTGCAATTAACAATTTACATGTTAACTATATGAAGTTAATCTTCTAAATTAATTTTTTACAAGTTTTATTGTCTGCATAATCTAAATTGCATGCCTGAGAGTACTGCCTGGATGCCATTGAGGAAAACTGAGAAAGCTAGTAGTACAGAGAGGCTTGAAACAGAAGCTATTACTACCTCACTACTTGTAAAAATCTTAGCAATACCATGGCTGAACACTAGACACATTATAAAAAAGAACATTCCAATACTCGCTGTGGTGCTAATTGCAACTTTCACAGAAAATTTTGCGGTTTTCGCATCTCCTTTCCCCAATTCATTTGAAATTCGCACACTGTAAACATGATTCCATTTTATGTAAGAGTAACTATCACCCTCATTCATAATGGTTTATGGAGATCTGAATAATGAAAGTCATACCTAGAGCCAGCCAGAAAGCCAAAGCACAACATAAATTCCCAAGATATGATGTTGAGGCTACAATGTGAAATCAAATTAATTAATTAATTAGCTTATGTTTGGAATCATAATGCAGTAAGAAAAACTAGATTCGGTGTAACACTGCCACTCACTGTCTAAATATTATCCTACCCACTTTTATGGTGGAGCTTGGACTTATCTTTTACCCACCTCAAATAATGGGGCTCAAAGCTACTCTTAATTCGATTCCAAGGATAAAGTCTTGAGCTCGAATCAAAGAGGGACATGAATTGTGCCTCACTATTTAAGGTGTGTAAGAGACAAATCCCAGTCTCATCATAAGAGCGGGCAGGATAATATCTTGATAATGAGGACTTGATATTATATTCAGGTACAAATTTAAACTCACCAAATAGAGAAGGCTGAAATCTCACTTGTGGCATTTTTCATATATCCTGCCACTAGGACCAGAATAGCATTGTACCATAACTCTAAGCTATAATGGATGATAATTAAACACACAAGAGGAACAAAAATGAAAAGTTAATACTTTATGATAATGGAATTACTAAAAAGAAAATCTAGAGAAATTAATGCACTTACCAAAGCATTACACCTGACGATATTGAGAGCTTCAAAACAGGAAGTAAATCAACAAAAGCAGCCAAACTGAATCCATTCCAAGTATTGGGACACCAACCGCCAAAGATATAAACAAACTCTCCAATTACTATAAACCAACTAGCTATTATCATCGCACTCATGGCACCAGGAATACCAAAGTTTAGTACGTTAACAAAAATCCATGACAAGAGCACATGAATAACAAATGCAACGGCTGAAAGCCACCCAACGATGATGTTTTTGAGCTGTGCTTGTAGGTACTTTTGGATGGTCAAACAAAAGATGAAAAAATAGAGAATGGGGATGAACCATAAGGAGATGTATCCGGCTTCACTAGCGATGTCGGATTCTTCACCAAGCAGCTTGAATATGTCTCCAGCGAATATGAATATGGGAAGCAATACGGTTCCAGTAGCAATATTTATAATCCATGATCGCTGCAAGTATATGCCCATCATATGGTATTGTTTTGCTCCAAATGCTTGCCCACATAAAGTCTCTGTCGCACTTGACATGCCTAGCTACAAAATTGATCATAATAGAAAAACCATGTTAATTAATTGCTTGATTGTATAAGCCAAACTGATCATATAAATATGTCCTAAATTAAACCTTCTCACTTCTGCATAATTAATTTTTCCTCTCTATGCTCCATATGCCTAATCATTTTGACCAGAAAAATTGTGCTGATGGGGGAGAGCAAACACTACTGTAGTCGCCAGCATAAATATTACATTGTACTCGATATTGGCTTATAACAAGCCCAAAGAAATGGACATTTATAAATAGGGATGAACCTAGGAATTTAATTTAGAAAGGGGAAATTTAAAATAAAATAATATCAAATATGGGAAAAGTAAAATAAATAAATAAAGGTTTCTCCTTCCATCACATCCCTATTTATATTACATATATGCATGATTTCACGTTATATAAATTATAGGTGAATGATTACATGATCTTGGTGGGACAAGATTATTTACATTTTGGGCCACTGGTAAATGTAGCCGAATGTAAATGCAGATGTAAATCCGAAAATAATATATTACTGTTTATGTAGAGCATCTAATTACTACTCACTTTTATATTTTAAGAAAAATTGTGATTTTTTTTTTAATTTTCAATATTTTATCTTTAATAGTTTTATATTGAAATAGATTAATAAGTTAATGGAATATATAATACAAAATAAAAAACCAAAATTAAAACCGGGACCAGCATGGCTCAAACTTCGAGGTAATTGACTGGGCAATAGCCCATTCTAAATTTTGTGGGGGAGAACTGATGGGCCATAATTGTTTGCCACTAAACAAAAGCTTCACAGGGACTATTGTATATGTTATAAAAGGGACCAGCTACAATAGGAAGAAGCTACATCATAGTGAAAGGTATGACAAAAGCTATACAGAATTGATGCTTTTAATCTTATAAAAGCTAGAAGAAGTTGATACCCTTTAAAACAATCCATGCATATCACGATTTTGAATAAAAACAAGTAGAAGCTAAGAGTAACCCGCTTTTGAACATTGGGAGAATTTTTTTACTACCCTTAAAGTTTTTAAATGGATCACTCAATTGACAACTTTTACACTTTTTGTTAAATGGACCTTCAAAGTTTTAAAACTTACATAAATACAATTTTGCTCTAATTTCATTATATCTTCTATTATGATATATAGGTGAAATAATAACTTTGGTCTTGTAAGAAAGTGTTGGTATAAAATGTTAAACTTTTTTTTTTTTTAATAATTATGGTGTCTAAGCTAGCTTACGTGCACCTCAACTAATCCCTAAAGTCCATTAAACACCAAGTAAACGACAAATGTGATAGATGGTCTCAATGTGATTTGAACCCAAGAAATCAATAAAGAGAACAAACTTTCTTGACCACCATATCAACTCATTGGGATTAAAATGTTAAACTTTTAGTCTAATAAAAAAGCGTTTTGTAAACCTAATTGACAATGTAATAAAGTTATGGCAAAGGACTATCTGTGATAAAGATTTTAAACTTTCAAGATCCATTTAATAAAACAAAGGGGAATCATTGTACTTTTTTCAAACTTTTGAGGGTCCATTTGTAAAGAATGCTAAAGTTGTCTTTTAGAATAAGTTCAGAAACCTTAAGGGTAGTCTATGATATTTTCCCTTTAAACATAACATAGAAATAGAAATTAATTAAGCATAAGATAAAAGTAGAAGAATATAAAATCTTACCAAAATCCCATTTGCAAATCTGACAGCAATGATTTGGATGAGGGCATAAGCAGCAAGTTGAACCTCCCCAATATGTCCAATAAATCCTTGTGTAACCACAAACATACCATATTGACTCACTCTTGCTAACATTGCTGGAAGTGCAATCCTCCATAGTTTTTTAGACTCTGCCCAAATTCTACCTTTTAAATTACTATCATCTTTTGCTTCTGATCCCAGAAGCCTCTCTTCCATTTTAATCCTTCAATAAAAGCATCTATGTAAATCAAGCTACACTTTTTCGTTAAAAATTATTAATTATATAAGGAAAAATGGGAAATTGCGTAATCTAGTAAATTTTAAAAGATTTAAGTGTACATATATATAGAAGACATTAATCTCAAATCTTATTACGTAATTGACAATGCATAATCTGTATTATTTACTTTTATTTAAATTTATTATCATTTTCTGTTTAAATATTATCAAACAAAATATTTTATATCATCCAAATTACGTTTCTCCTAATGTTACAACAATTACTAGGGATGTAAAACCTCGAGCCTGAACCGGGCTCACTCGAGCTCAACTCGGGTTTTTTCTTAAAATCAAAGCCTAGGAAAAAGCTGGGGTTTTGTAAACCCGTGTTGGGCACATTTGGTTAATATAATAATATGGGTAAAAATCCGTATTAGGTCGTAGATAGGCCCAACCACAATTGGCACAATGCCACGGCCTACAAACAATTGGCACAATGCCACGGCCTACAAACAATTGGCTCTACGCCTCGCAACCTAACCAAGGTTGACACTACCTCAAAGCCCTCCCGTAGAGGATCCACTTTATGAAGTGGCTAATTTTAAAAGTTTGTCCGTTCTATGGCTCGACGCGCTCTATGATCTCCATGAGACAATCCACTCCACAAACTAGGTTACTCTACAAGTCGGGCCACTCTACAAACCGGACAGCTTTACGAATTAGGCCATACATACTCTGGCATATCAGTTACTTAGTCTATTGTCAGCTCTACGAATTAAGTCTCACGTTTCTTTAATTGAGTCATAACGAACTCCAGGTCTCTAGTCACATGACGTGATACTCGGAAAGAGATTGCAACGTCTTCACCAAGTTAAGTAGATGTAGAGTCGATGTTCACTCCCCAATGAGACTCGTTCACTCCCCAACGAGACTCTAAGTCTCATGGAAGCTCTAACCACTTTAGCTTCCTATAAACACCAAAGTTGACCCCCTTAGAAGGGACTCAAAACTTACTCCAGGCTTGACTTTTACATTGCCAAATTCTCTCTTTATACTCTTACTCACCGTCGTCAATTCTCACTGTAGAGTCAAGTTATGACCACTATACGACGGTTGTTGTGCCATAATTCCATGTTCACGATGACTTCTATCACCTCTAACTCTTCCTTTCCTTTACTTAGTTTCCTTCTACTTGTGCTGATTTGAGCGTCCGATTACTTATGGTAGACACCACATCGGTGTCAAGGACTTTGCATTCATCTTTCCTTTCTTTGTGTCTCTGCTCGTAGGTTTAGTAGGTTGTCGGTGGCCTCATCCTTACAAAATCAAATGTATAATTTTTTACCGTCTACAATAAATAGGAATTTTTTTTTTTTTTTAATTTTTGTTATAAATGGGGCCTAGTGTAATTTAAAGGGGTTTATTAAAATTTTACTTTATTGAAGATAGTTGAATGTAATTTATAAGGGGTTTTGGTAATTTTTTAGAGGGCAACCGAAATTTGAAGGGGATTTTATGAAATTTTAACTAGATGGTTATATATAATTTTACAAGCCTTGTTTAATATACCTGTCCGGGACGTGATTTTCCAGGCCTGGGCCCGAGTGTTACAAAAGCCTGGACCGGGTTTTTTAACATCTCTAACAATTAGTTATTCATAAGTTTAAGAGTACGAGTCTTTAAAAAAAAATTAATTACTATTTATTAAATTTAACTGCACATGATAATTAGTTCTCTATTCATTTTTGTACATTTTCTAAAAGGTTGTTCTTAAAATAATATTTATGTTTTTTTTTTTTATTATATTGAGTAGTATTTTTTAAAAAGTTGAATTGAGTTATTATTATAAGGAGAAGATTTGAATTTAAAAATATGTTTGATAAAATTATTTTTTTAATCATTATATTTGTTAATTTAGTTAAACACTTTCTACAATAAAAGTTTTAAAATTAACAAAAACACTTTATTCATCCATTAAATATTGACAATTGATTTTATAATTTTTTTTGAATGTTTAGCTAAATTAATAAATTTAAAGGGTTTAAAAATAATTAAAATAGAAAAAAAGTGAAAGAAAATAAATATTGTATTTTAGGTAAAATAAGAATAAAATAAGGTAAAAATATTAAAGGGTGCGTTTGGTTTAGTATTTTGGATAGGATTTTAGGGATAGTATTGGGTTATTGGATATAGGAGTATTACGAGGTAAATTTTAAAAATTTATAAAAAAGCCCTTAGGTTTACTAATTTAACTAAAGACCCTAACATATAAAATGACAAAAACACCCCCACCACCTGCAGTGTCGATTTCGGCCACCACCGAAGGAAAATTTCGCTGATAGACTTGTCGGATCCGCGTCCGTAACACGTCGTTATGGCCTTTTAAGGCCTAGATCCATGGTGGATCTCGCCGGAAAAGGCCGATCACGATCTGTTATGGCCATCGGACAGGCGGAAAAGGCCAAACGAGGGCCATCTTTGGTCCGTCGTGGCCAGCGACGGCCATTTCTTTGACCGTCGGCCGACGGATCTGGCGGAAAAGGCCACAACGGTGAACTTCCGGTCATTTACGGTCGGAAGTTAGGCCGTTAGCAGATTCCAGCTATCACCAGACGGTGGTTGCTGGAATACACAAGTTTGGTTGATGGGGGTATTTTTGTTAATTTTTAAACTTTTTTTTCAGGGGGTATTTAGTGAAATTAATAACCTTATGGGGTTAAAATGTAATTAAAAAAAATAGGGTAATATTTTTAGAATATTGTACCAAACGCTATTTGAAAAATAGGACTCAGAATAGGGATAAAAATATAAAACCAAACGCATACAAAACAACCACAGCAATTACTTTTTAGAAAATTAAAACAAAAAAATCAAATACTAATAATGAGATGAGGTAAGAATAGTACTAAGTGTCAAAAAGAACTAATGTCAAGTTACTATTTATTCTCTTTCCCAAAATATTTTCCAATGTAATAATGATGACGCTTCGAAATAATACACCCTCTTTTTAATGCAATTTAATCATGATCACCGTTTGGGTTGTTATCACGTTCAGTTATAGATATATAAATCTTAGAACAACAGCGAAAAAATAATTAATAAAAATAAAATAAACAAAAATATACATCCCAACAAATAAATTTATTAGAGAGTAGATTTGTTAATTTATCCAATATATATCGAGAATGTCGACACAAGTTTATACATATCTTAAACTATTATCCAATAGGAGTTAACAGTGACAATCTCCCTATTAACCACTAAGAAAAAATTTAAACTTAAAACTTCTTAACTAAAATACTCAAATGTCTGTATAGAAGCAACCCAGAGGTAATTTCCAATATTATTATTTGAAACTAAAAGTGGGAGGGAGGAAGATTAATTTCGTCGGTAAGCATTCACTTGACAGGTAGCAAATAAAATATTAATTAATGGAGGTAGGTTTGGTATTAATTAATTAATTCTTAAAATCGAGCTTTAAGAAAACTGTGCGAAGAAAACATGTCGTTTAGAAATCCGTGCGTATTGCATAAATGCATTGGACTGATGGTTGAACCTTATTCTGCTTGAAAGTTGTTGAATGAACACCATACTTGACATCAACAATAACTTAGCCATGAAAAATATAAATTTGCAGAAAATCAAATAAAAACTTCAAGTATTAGATGAACGAAGTTAGTACTGTTAGTTGATCAGAATCAGCAGTCGGCTGGTAGGTTTGACAAACAAATCAAAATAATAATAATAATAAAATAAATGGCGAAGAAGAGAGAGTTCATGTTGAATGCAATCTATATATCATGTAAAAAGAGCAACTGACACAGAAAGTATTATAGTGCTTTTTGGAGAAAGAAGAGAGGTATGAGAAGGGAACTTACTTGGTCTTGGATTTGAAGTTGATATTAAGAGAATCGCTTCTGCGATTGTGTTGATAGTTCAGAGACTTCAGACATGAGAATGTTTTGCCCTAGTATTCATATCCCAGTAGAGAAATGAGAGACAGAGACAATCAAATGGGGAATAGTTTCTTGAAATCTAAAGAGCTTTAATTCAGAGGAAGAGAGAAGAGACAGTTCAAGATAAGTGGGGAAGGTGGGGTTTACTGTATTTTTTAATGAAAACAAGCATAACATTAACACACCAGAATAGTCAAGCACGTCTCCTTCAATTTTTTTATTTTATTTTTATTTTTTATCTCAACAGTACCAGAAATTATGTTATATATTGTAGACGTCAAAATCTACCTGTACGGAAGGGGGGTCTGATCCCGTGAGGTTAAGGCCACTAGCGATCCGCTGCACCTGCACAAGTAGAGAAACACACGCGTGAAGCGAACGGGAAACACCGGGGTGGTGTTTGCCGTAGGCACTCCGACGCTCAAGTCAGCAAGGCTGAGAGAGGCTAATGTAGTAAGGGCTAGGGAGTAGAGGTTACCGGAAGTCTAGTCGGGGACTGTGACTACGGCGGTGATGTAGAGCTCTCAAGTCAGAGCTTTCAGTGTGAAGGTGTAATGTCCTCTCCCTTGTGAGAGGGCTGGCCTCTGTTTATATAGTGGTCGTCTGGCTCCCAATCCTGGTAGAAGTAGGAGTCCTAGTATGACTCTGATGCAAACCCTAAAAGAATTAGGGCTGTGGTAAGCTGTCTTACCAGTGTCCGGATAGAAAGGTGATTCTGATTAGGAGAGTAACTCCGAATAGGAAAGTGATCAGGAATAGGAAGGTGACCTTGAATGGGAGATTGATCAGGAGTAGGAAAGTATTCTAAGGGGGTTGTGGGCTCTGGATTCATCCATGGACCTAGGAAGTGGACTGGGATTAGGAGGCTCGTGCCCACGTGGTTTGGGCTGGCTATATCTTGTACCGAATGGGCCTAATCTGGTTGGGTCATATCAGGATTGGGTCTGGCTTCTTCTTCAGTGTCGAGCCCGTTTTCCTATTCGGGCTAAGGACAATTTTTGGCCCTAACATACATATAATAGATTAAATCTCAGTGCTTACTTAAAAGAGTATGGAGTGACGTTTGCCAACAAAAGAAATCTACATAAACGTACAGGATTGCGATTAGGTGATTTAAATATTTTAATTTAATTTATGACTGTCATAAATTAAATTAAAATATTTAATACCAATCCAATATCCCTTATTATCATTGAATCAACAAAAATAAACGATTCAAAAATAATATAAGAACATACATTTAAATATTAGAGTTACAGTATTCTGACTGACTGATATATATATATATATATATATATATATATATATATATAGTGAAAGAATTTAATTAAACAAATGCGCCACAACCATTAAGATCGGATCACAAAGTAGATGCCAACCTTTAGAAAAGAAAAAACAAACGAATCCACAACTTGAATAAAGCTCAGTCAATTTCAGAATGAATTGTGTACTGTTCATTACTTCTCACGTACATAACATTTATGTAGTCATTCTATGATTTCAATGGTCTTTATTGATTCGATTAAACTAATTTACACCACTTATACGTTTTTTAAATGTCTATAATAAGGGTTCGTTTGTTATGTTAATAACTATTACTCGACGTGGGTTTTATTTTTAAAAAAAATTTATCTTAGGTTCATAAACTTTTGTCACACAAATTTTAATTCCTTTGTGAATTTACCAATTCAAATAGATGGAGAAAAAAACATATATAGCCAGAAGGCCGAAAACATGAAGTCACGATCAAAGAGATTACTTTTTTTTAATTCATATAAAAAAGCTATTTACGTGTGTCAAGTCTCTACCAATTATTATAGAGTTTGACCAGTAGCTGCACGATTAAGATTGAGAATCTGAGCCCAATCGATTACCATTTGTCATGTAACTCTTGTTCTGAAGGGAGCTACCAAACTCCCTCTGTGAAGGGTAAATTAATTCAAGGTCCCAGGTCTTCACGGTAATCATAAATCTTTTATTAATTTACCATGAGCCCTATTTGTTAAAAATAGATCATGTTTGATCAATTACAAATTGAGAGAAAATTATTAAAAGTGTTTATCAATAAATCTTTATTGAGTTTTTAAATATGAGAATAAGTAAAACAACTCTAATTTACCATAATTACAATTGAACCTTCTGTTTCGATTTGATGTAACTCTCAAATTCCATTAAAGTTGAGCGAATTTTATTATTTAACACATGTAGATCAATTAAATACTATTTTTACCTTTTTTTCTCTTATTGAAAGTCCCTCTTTACCCTTCTTTCTTTTATACCCTTGTTTTTTTTTTTTTTATTGAAGAACATTGTAATCGTTACATAAATATGTGTTGGAGATAAAATACTAGGCCTAAAGGGCAAAAAAATGAAGAACACAGTGAGGTTTATATGAACAACTAGGAGCTTTGTCTAAGAACAATAAAACTATATTTACTCACAATCTTACTAACCATCTTACTATCATGATAAATATAACGGCATAGTACAGGTACTATGCATATGGTACCCATACTATGCCGTTATATTTTTCAGGATTGTAAGATGGTTAGTAAGATTGTGAGTAAGCATAGCATTACTCGTCTAAGAAATAAGGTGGTCAGATGGCCCCATAAGGCACAAATACAGAATTTGAAATTGGATATCCCGGTAATGGGTCAGGGACAGCTACGGCTTCAGGCCCAACTCCAAATGATAACCTAGTAGCCCAATATTTGAAGTTTACAAAAAAAGAAATGCTTAGCTTTAAGGAAAAGCTGACATGTGGCAGAAAGCTAAGTAGCAACAGATGGTCTAACTCATACAAGTAAACACCCACTACTTAGGTGGTTACCTGTTTCCATGTAGGGTTGTGAAAAAAACCTGGCCTAGTCAAGTCCAAGGTGGCCTCGACACAGCGAAAAATTACACCACCACCCACCGAGCCTAGACATTGGTACGAAAGCTCAGGCCGGGATTAGGCTTAGGTATATTATATGAGGTATTGCTAAACTACAAATAAACTTTTATATAAAATTCTCAAACCCTTAAAAAAGTTTTAGAAAGCCCAACTACTTTTATAAAATACATCCAATTATCTTTTATAATGTAAAATTTTTGACAACCCCTTACAAATTAATTCAACCCTAATCCACCGAGTAAATATTTAAAATCCCCATCATCATATCAACTAGACTAGAGCGTAAAGCCTGGCTAGGCTTGGCCTTGGTTCGTGAAAACTGGGCTTTTACTTGGGCTCAAGCTTGCCTTTTTAAAAAAAGAAAAAACCTAGGCCCAACTCGGGCTTGGGTTACCAGCTTTTTCATCCTTCTAACCACCCACTGCATAGGTGGTTACCTCACACAAATAAATACCTAGTATTCAAGTGGTTACCTCACACAAATAAATACCTAGTACCAGTGGCGGAGCTAGGATTTTTGCCCAGGGGGGGCCTCCACGGCTCCACCATTGTTTACCAAACAACTAGTGAAAACTTTTAAAAAACCACCAAACCTTAAGCAAAAGAGTTTACAGCAACCACAATCCACCAAAAATATTCCATACAAATTTAGAGGTAAATCACAACTCCAACACAAGTAAAATAAACAAAAGTTTACAAAGAGATAGATTAAAATCACCAGAGAAGCAGTCAAACTTCATGTTGTATAACTCCAAATCCAGACGTTAATATCAAAACTCAACCGTCTAGATTAAAGATCCACATATCCTCTACGTATTGACCAAAAAATCAAGTTAGAATGGTATACCTAAAGATCTTCAATTTAACACGATTTTCCGCTTCGATATATTCTGAAAGTGTTCAATGATATCTTCATTTTCAATTGTAGCAAAAACTTCCTTTTCAATGTAAACCACCAAGCAATTGTTCATCCAGTTGTCTCCCATTCGATTACGCAAACTATTTTTCACAAGATTCATTGCAGAGAACATCCTTTCAACTGTTGCAGTAGCCACAGGCAAAACCAATGCTAATTTAATAAGCAAGAAAACTTTGTTGTAAGCAACATCCTTCTTAAACTCAACCATTTTTTTAGCAAGGTCGGCAATCCCTTCGACATGAGTGAAATTGGCATTGGTGCTAACATCCTCATAATAGTTTTTAAGTTGATCATCGAGCAACCAAATATCGTGTTGAGGGAAATCGGTAGGATAGAACTTTGCAAATTCAAGTAATCTATCTTTGTTAAATGCAACAAAAGAGTTACTTGGATCAAGAGATGACATACATTGAAGCAACCTCATATTTACTTCATCAAAACGATTATTGAGTTCTTCTTGAATGTTATCCAAAACTGTATATATCAATTCCACCTTAAAATGATGTTTATTCGTAATTGGCGCAATCCCCCGTTTTGTCCTCCCAAAGTTATCTTCCATATTCTCCAAGATTGGTATGTCATTATCTTTGCACATATCAGAAGCTTTTTTTAACAATATGTCGAAGCAAGTGTTTTCATTTCTCATTTTATGCAATCGACGCTTCGAAATTTGTACAAATTGTATGGCATTAAGAAGATCTTGATCTTTTCTTTGTAATGCTTGTGACAGTTCATTTGTGATTCCCAATACTCTTTTCATTAAGAATAACAAAAAGACGAATTCAAAATTCTCCATGATTCGTAATAAATTCCTTGCTTGACTTTTGTTTTGCCAATCGTCTCCTTCAATCTCAATCACCTAAAGCACATCAACAACAGAAGAAAATAAATTAATGACACTATGAATTGTCCCTATGTGTGAACCCCAACGTGTATCTTCTGGTCGTTTAATAATGCATTCTTTATTCAAACCTCGTCCCATATGAAGATCACCATTAGAAATCAAAGATATCACATTTTCATACTATTTATCACATAGAAGATTTCTACGCTTACAAGATGCCGCTATAGTGTTTGATAACATAAAAAGAGATTGAAAAAATTCACCCAATGCCGAATGGTTACTTACAACTTTGACCAGCGCCAATTGGAGTTGATGAGAGAAACAATGAATGTAGAAAGCTGATTTATTTTCTCTCAATATCAAAGTCTTCAAACCATTAAACTCACCTCTCATATTGCTTGCTCCATCGTAACCTTGCCCCCGTAAACTTGTCAAACTTAATCCATGCTTTACAAAAAAAACATCTATTGCAATTTTCAAAGATTTTACAGAAGTATTCTTAACATGCACAACCCCGATAAAACGTTCAATAACACAACCTATTTTGTTCACATGGCGAAAAACAATAGCCATTTGTTCTTTCACTGTCACATCACGAGATTCATCAACTAGTAAAGAGAATGGTTGTTTATCTTTCACAATTTCTGCAATAATTTTCTTGGTCGTCAAATGAGCACAAACACTAGTTAATTCCCTTTGGATGTTGGGGGCCGTCATTTGATGGTTTTTCGGAGCATTTTCTAGAACAAATTTTTTGATGTCGTCATTATGATTGGATAGAAACTTCAATAGTTCCATAAAGTTACTTTGATTTGCAGATTCAATCGACTCGTCATGACCACGAAATGCCAATCCTTGATGTAAAAGAAATCTAATGCAATCAATTGATGCATTCAAGCGAATATGATAGTCCAATTTGGCCCTTTTAGACACATAAGCAAGATTTACATCAATGTGTTGCCTTTGGTTTATCAAATCGACACATTTAGCATGACATTGGTTATGAGTACTAGAATGGTCTCCAACATGTTTTTTCACTTTCGCTTTATCTTTCCAATTATTAAATCCCTTACTCACAAAAACTTCACCACCTGCTTGGTCACCATAATCAGTTTTGAAAAGATAACAATTTAAACAAAAGATGCAATCTTTTGCCACACTATATTCCATCCAACTTGGACCTTCTTTGTACCACTCTGGTGTAAACCTACGCTTTTTATCTCCGAAAAGAGTGAAAGGAAAGTTATAATCTTTAGGTTGGCAAGGACCTTTCAACAAGTATGCTCTTCGAACTTCCTCCTTTTGCTTGTCAGTACAACAAATCTCGTTAATTGGTATCCTCAATCCTGGATCAGTTTCAAGCTCATCTAAATTGAAAATCCCGACCGAAGGTTGAGCTTCTTTTACTAGGTGTTGTTGTTGCTGATGTGGGGTTTCTTCTTCTAATGTGATTTGATTAACCTCAATATCAATAGAGTCTCCACCAACAATTTCTGCTGGAATTTTCTTTAATCTCTTAAAATAATTGGATATCATAACTATCAAATAAAAAAAAAGATAATATGATACATGCAAAGAAAGACCGATAAAACTTTAATTAATAAAATTAGAAGGACTGACTTATCATGTTTTTAGATGTAACAATTAGATCTAATTAAAATATTATTTTAGCAATTAATTAATCATTTTATTGTGTTAATTTTCTTATATTTAAAAACTTATATAATTTGCTAATGAATTTTTTGACTTATTTAAATTATTGGCATAGATCAACTAGATTTAATTTAATTACTATTAGAGCATACTTAGTCAACTAATCACATTCTAAAATAATAAAAATATCATTATTAATATATTAATGATTGGTGCAAATCATGCTGTCCTCTAATTATATAAAAAATTAATTTTATAAATGTATTTGTGATATCTAAAGTCACAAATTAATATTCAACCAATTACAAAATCAAACAAACACAAAACAAACTCACAAGATTTATACTTTTTTTCATCAGAATAAAAAACTTCCATAAAAACAAATATGATTTAACCCTAGAATAAACTAAATTAAAATAAGTAATATACATACCTAAAACTGATAAAGCAAAAAATAGTCTTCAAAAGTTATAACTTCAACCGAGTTAATAAGACAAAGAGAAAGAGAGGCGCACTCCCTAAATAAAATTAGGGATACAAAAATTGTGATTTTATAGAGATTCGCCGTGTATATATATATATATATATATATATATATTAATAACTAGTGGGTCCTGTAATATTTATGATGGGTGAGCCTCTGCATTACGTCATTACCATATTAGCTTTTAGTTTGATTGTGGGCCATACATATGTATAGTACATTTTTTTATATAAAAATCATTAATTATAAATATTGGCAAATTTTTTTCAAAATTTCAGGGTAGGCCCAGGCCTACTCTCAAGTATGCTGGATCCGCCCCTGCCTAGTACTCGAGTGGTTACCTCAAAGGCTCAAACATATATCCAACCACCACTTAAATGGTTACCTCAGACAAGCAACCACCCATTACTTAGGTGGACAAGGTAATTATGAAAGAGGAGGTTATAAACCATCCCAACCACCACATGAGCGGCTACATAACCAGCAGAGGAAAAGGTGATCTATAAATTCCAAGGGGCAAGCCAAAGGCAGGGACTATAATAATTATTATGGTATTACACATAAACACTCCACAAACACCCATACTCAAATTATATGAGTTCAAATTACTGACTTAAGTATTAGAGAAGCCATGTCGGCAACTGATGCATTGAAAAGCATCAGCCAATTTAAACCTTACTTAAATTTTCTTAAAATGTTGTTTGTTAGCATCAAGCAAGTAAATGTCTTTCCCGGAGAAGATTTTTCAAACTAACTATTTATTTACTGAATGAGCGGTTTTTGATTGATAATGTAGAAAATAAAAACAATTAATTAAAATCAAACAAATTAAATTCAAAGCTGAAAGACATATGAGAATAACGAGATCCAAGGATCATTTATCACAATTAAACATGTATTGCAATTTAACAAAAACACTTCCTAACTTCCTACCCTTTTAATTATAACAACTTAGAAAATACTACAAGCTCGATAAATTCAATTTCTCCTCACTGTGTGTTGGATTAAACAAACTCTTAATCAAATTATCTATCTATCAAACAACCTAAAATAAGCCATCTAGATTTAATTTAATAAAAGCATTGTGAGACGAGAAACATACTGAATCAAGACTAAACTCACAAACTTGACTTAGTTATCTTGATTGTTTATTCCCATTGCAAACAATTTACCACTAGACATCTAGATTAATTAAGCGATTACGTACTTAATAATCCAAATTGGTAATAATAGATTAACTCAATCATTCAATGCATACTTAAATAATCAAGAGAATCTATTAAGGCATTAATAATAGTGAATAAAACACATAATCAAAATAATTTGTAATGTAAGAAAAGGAAATTGCAGATTTTATTAATTATCACAGAACATGTTTAGGGCTCTGAAATCACCCATAATCACAAGAAAATTAGCTATCTGTAGAAAATAATAAATCCATAATATTATTCATTATAACAAATAATAGAAGGGAGTAGAAAAGCTTGGGAAAATTGGGTTGATCAATATTGTTGCTACGGAATTTTTCCTAATTGCTTCCTTCCTCTCTCTAATTTTTTGTCTCTTTTTTCGTACCTCAATTCTTTTCTCCTTTAAAACTTGCTAAAGACATCTAGTTATAGTGCTAGGGTTCTAGGGATACTTTTGGAACAATTCTAGGTGAATTAAACTTGGAAAATTCAAATAAAACTAACCAGAAAACACCTAGCATTCAGACTCCTCCACACGGGCTATGGCACTCCTTTTTCCATGCTGCGGTGTGTCTCATTTTGCTCACGCACTCATAGCCTTCTGCCACGGTGCAAGATTTTGAGTGTTGCAGCACGCCTCTTTGTCTCAAATCGAACATGATAACTCCCAAATCTATCAAAGTCATGAACATATATAAATTGTAGCCCTTCCAATCGGATTTCCAATGCTTCAAGAATCGTCCAAATTCGAGATCTGCAGCTCAAGTTATTGTAAAAATACTAAAGCATATTTTAGAATTCGTGATTTCCACTCAATTCTTCTTGTTTTATTCAAATATTATTTTTAAGCACCTATGCCTTGAAAATACACCCAACATACTCGTGATTCTGAAAAACACATTTATAAAATAGTTAAGTTAAATTATACAAATTAAACCTAATTTTTACAAATGATACTAATAAATCACTAAGTATAAATGTATTTTCAAGAACTTATCACAATCCCCAACCAGCTTATTGCTAGTCCCTAGCAATCTAAGCTATCTAACGATGTCGTTTAAATTAAGACTCAAAAACAAAATAAAACCTACTCCCAATCTAACCTAAATCATTTTTATAAATTTGGAATATGACATGCGTGTAAGTCATAGAATCAAACTTAGGCTCACTTTTCAAACTGCTCTCCACTAATATAGAATTATCACACTACCTTAGATCGATAAGTCTTTATAAAAATTGTAACGTTAGGCTAGGATATGGGATTATGAAAGAACAGAAATGATATAGTAAAAAATAAGAGGCTTAATATTATGCATTTTAAACACAACCCTGTAGCACTAACATACTTTCCTTTGCACCACACTTTTTCCCAACCTTTATCGAGACTTTCTTCTCATGATAATAAAATATTTACTTACAAATTTTCACCCTTCATCAATATCACTACACTCCTTTTTTCTTCGTCCACTTCTTTCATATATATATTTTTTATTTTCTTTCCCTTTTTTTTTTTTTTTTTTTTTTTTGTTTTTAGTTTTTTTTGAAAGAGAGAAAATTGCTACTCCTCACCTTGATATAAAAAATACTCCACAACCCCCAACCTGTTTCTTTGAAGTGAGAGATCGCATTCTTAAAATGTTGATATAGTAAGCTAACTTAGAAACTTAGATGTGGAAGTTTATGAAGCCTTTTTCATCCAATTTATCATGACTTTGCTCCTTGTGCAATCCGATATTTTAAAACAATAATACTATATTTACAAAGAAATCTTACAATGATTTCTATACAAAGAGAGGTGATAAAAAATGAATAGAAAAGTGAAACTTATTATATTCACTTTTTCATTTATTTTTTGTCACATCATTTTGTACGAATTTTTTGTAAAATTTCTTTGTAAGTGTAGCATTATTTATTTAAAAAACTACGTATGAATTATAATAACCAAAAGGATAAGTGGAAGTTGACTGAGTTAATGATTATGTGTGCTTAAAAGGAAGAGCGACTCAAAAAGGGTACACTTAATCAAGCACATGCTATGGGTTAAAGGCAATTACGAAAAAAATAATAATTTCAAGAAATTTAGGAATTAAGATTATAAAACTACACAGTCTAGATCAGGTTAAGTATGCAAACCAAGTGGAAACAAGGGAGTTCAATGTTTCGAGTGTCACAGGCGAGGCCACATGAAAGAAGATTGCCATGGTTATAAAGACTAGTTAGCAAAGAAAGGTATAACCTTATATCGAGTATGTTCTGAGTCTAATTTAGCCATTTTTCCATCTAATTCTTGGTGGTTGACTCTAGTGCCACTATTCATATCTTTAATTCTTTGTAGGCATTGAGAAAGAGTCGGAAAGTCAACCCCAGTCAAAGGATGATCACCATGGGTAATGGGGTACAAGCACAAGTCAAAAGGGTTGGAGTCATGCGTTTGATTCTTAGCAGTTGTTTTCTTTTAGAAGAAGTCTTATTTTTTTCCTTTAATGTCTAGAAATTTGATTTACGTTCCTAGATTAGACAAATTGAACTATAATTTTCGTTTTAGCAAAAGTACTTTTAAGACTGTTTTATGATTCCAAACTTATTGGTTTTGGTTTATTGTTAAATAATCTTTATCTTTTAAATCTTAATCCACATTTTTCTCAATCTTTGTTATCTCTTAATGTGAGTACCAAACATAGTCATGGTATCAATTTTTCCATCCGTGTTATGGCATAGACATCTAGGCCACATTTCTAAAGAGAAATTAGAAAGACTAGTCAAAGAGGGAATTTTGAATTCATTAGATTTCTCAAATTATGGTGTGCATTAATTGTGCCGAAGGAAAATTAACCAAGTTTAGAAGTAAGGGTGCTACTACGACTAATAATCTTTTAAAGATAATACATTTGGAAATATGTGGTCATTTCCCCATTCCTTCTATAAATGGAAAGAAATATTTTGTTATCTTCATTAATGACTACTCTCGCTATGATTATGTGTACCTGATTAGTGAAAAGGTTGAGCCATTTGATATGTTTAAAATTTATAAAATAGAGATGGAGCTTCAAGTTGACAAGAAAATTGAAATCATACAATCTAATCATGGTGGTGAAAATTATGGAACACACGATCAAACAAGTTGTTATCCAAGGTCTTTTGCCAAATATCCATAGTGTGGTATAGCTGTGCAATACACTATGCTAAGTACACCTGAGCAAAATGGTATTGTTGAATGAAGAAATTGCATTCTTGTGGATATGTTGAGGTCTATGATGAGTAATTCAACCTTACTTGAATACTTGTAGATATACCTGGGCAAGGGACCGGTCCCTTGCAGGCCCATGAGAAAAATCAGGACCCGGACCAGGCCTTAGGCCTGGTCGGGACTGGTCCCATGGGCCCAGGACCGGTCCCATGGGGTTTGAAAAATTTTATTTTTCCCCCTCAATTTTTTTTTTATATTTGGGGGCAAAACGAAATTTTATAGGGGGTTTTTAGTATTTTTTAGGGATTGATTAGTAAGTTTCTAAAAATTTAATTAATTTTAAAAAATAATCAATTAATAGTTAATTTTAATTTTTAACATAAATATAATATTCACATTTCACACATTCACGCTTCACAAATAAACAATTAAATAATTTTTTTTATTAAATTATTCATCTTCAATTTCATCGTCAACACTAGTTATATTATTCAAATCTGTATTCCTAAAGAGTTTGAGTAGTTCGGGATCTTCAGGGTGCTTTGTAGTCTTCTTTCTCCATGAGTCCAATCCCGTAAACACGTTATCACTTCAATCATCTCATCGGTTAAAGAACATCTTCTGTCTTCAACAATCCGACCACTCGTTGAAAATGTTGACTCGGATGCAATTGTAGAAACCCACAGATAAAATGTCACGTGCCATTTGGGATATAATGGGGAATTGACTTTCTTGTTGGTTCCACCATTGAAGAATATCCATGTCAAGTTGCTCCTTCATCGTCATAAAGGTCAAGTCCACCTGTAGGTAGCGAGTCATCTCATTTGGTCTATGTATGTAGCCGGAGCTGAGCTGGAGCTTCCGCCACGTCCCACATACGCCCACTTGCTCGATCCTTGAGGGGGGCTACATCAAGGTCCTGATCGCCTCTCCTAGACGTTCCACTTCCACTTCCACTTCTACTTCCATTGTATCTGTTCTCATATAAAGAAAAAAGTCTATCCAATTTGTGTTTAAAGTCACTCAAATAAGACGTATAATCATGTCCTAAATAATGGTCTTAACTCGTAATTACACCGTTAACTACGGATAATTTAAACCTAGGATCTAGAAAAAGGCCTAATCCATATAAGAATGGAATATCTAACCAATATCTCTTATATTTTTCTTCCATACTTGAAACAATTTCACTAAAAATGTTATCATGTCTATATTGATCAAAAGTTTTAGCAATTTGAACTAAAATATCTAACACTAAATTAGTAGTTGGATAATAAATACCACTTAATGTATTAGTAGCATCATAAAAATTTTTAAGAAATGAATAAAAAAGTTCACAAACCGCCCAATCATCATAGTTGACAACTTCCTTCTGGATAGTTCTTCCTTGCTGACGAAATCTGTAATTTGTTTCGTGGTTGGCAAAACTTTTTCCAACATCAAGTAGGTAGAGTTCCAACGGATAGGCATGTTTGTACATAACTTCAAAGGTCGAACCGGTGGGTCCTCTTGCTTACAATATTTGACGTACTCCTGCTATCTTTTATTGCTACCGCCGACGATAAATCTGATAGCTCTACGCACCCTCTCAATCTTTGAATGTATAGCATCTAAACATGCTTTAACTATCAAATTGATGATGTGACAAGCACATCTTTGGTGATAAAATTTGCCTTCACCAAGCAGATCCAATTTCTTTTCAAATAAAGATATTGCCGCGGTGTTAGCATCTACATTATCAAGCGTTAGCGCTACAACTCTATCAGTTAATAAATATTCTTGCAAAACTTCAAGAATCGTAAAATAAATAGTTTCAAAGACTATGTTTTTTCATATAATGGTTTAAAACCTATCAATTTTTGTTGTAAACCCCCAATTATGATCTAAGAAATGTACTATGTGATTAAAAAATCGGTTTTTGATCTACAAGCCCATATGTCTGATTAAGTGCAATAGATATATTCCTAAAATTTTGAAATTCGTTTTTAATTTTATTATTTATTTTGTTATAAAGTTTTAGTATATCTCTTCTACTTGTAGTTCTACTAACAGGGGTATATGCTGGACAAAATGCAGTTTTAACCATATTAACAAAAAAAGGATTTTCAGATAAACAAATGGGAGAGTCCATAGCAACTATATATCTTGCTATTTCCTCTTGTGCAACATGTGTATTGTATTGCCATGTTGAGAGAGTTGAGGATTGTGGATTAAAATTAAGTTGAGTTTGAATTTGTCTACCTGATCCGCTTGAAGATGCATTTATTTGGGGATGCTTCTTCTCTACGTATCGTCGCATCGTCGAAGTCCCCTTCTCAGCCTCAATAATGGTTCCACATAAATTACATATCCCACACGATTCTTCCCCTCCCCATTTGTCTTTGGCCGTTTTGATTTGGTGAAGTATCGCCAGACATCGGACACGATCCTCTTTGACGGTCGGGGGGGTTGGGCTATGTCCGTACTCGTTGACTCGCAGCTCACATGTGTTTGGCTACACCTCGTCCCCGGCCGAATGTGGTTGTGGAATTACAACCGCATCCTCCTGGAGGAAATGGTGAAAATGGATTGAAGGCTTCAATTTCTTCGGTGGATGGAATGTAAAACTCATTTGGGGAAGACATTATAAATTTATGATAAAATAATAAATAATTAAAATGAAAAGAAATTAAATAATAATATGAAATTATGATGATATTGAAAAATAGAAAAAAATTTGAATAATATAAATAAATTATAAATATAAATTGAATGAGAAATTGATTGGAGATTTGGAGTAGAGAGATTGAGAGAATGAAAGAATGAGAGATTGATTGGTGTGAAAAAAATTAAAGGTTTTAGGGTTATTTATAGTGTAGTTGTGGGGGGGAAAATGAAAAAAAACTTATATTATATAAAAGTAACCGTTGGTGTCAGTTACCATTGGCAGCCAACGGTTATAAATAAAAATTTATAACCGTTGGCTGCCAATGGTTAATTTTTTTTTAAATAAATTTTGTAAAATTTTATTTTAGTCCTTAAATTTATACTTATTTTAGGGGGTTTAATGTAATTTTACAAAGGACTAAATTGATAAAAGATAAAAAAAGTTTGGGCCCAGGCCTTGGAGGAGGGCCCGGTTGAGGGCCCGGGCCCTCCTCCTTAGGCCTGGTCCCGTTTTGGGACCAGCCTCTGGACCTGCCCTCCCATGAGCCGGCTTTTGAGCTGAGGGCTTTTGGGCCCGGTCCCAAATGCCTAGCTCTACTTGTAGAGTAAGGCCTTAAAGACTATAGTATATATCCTAAACCAAATGCCTTCTAAGGTAATTTTAAAGAATCCTTTTGAGTTGCAGACAAGCAGGAAACATAATTTAGGACACCTCCGTGTTTGGGGATGTACAGTTGAGGCCAAATTGTAACCATATGAAAGAAAACTTGATCCTAGGACAACGAGCTTTTTTTTTTTTTTTTCATTGGATATCAAGATAGGTCTAAGGGCTATAGATTTTGCTGCCCATCAAATAGTACCAAATGAGAAATTAAATGCTAGGCTTGTTGAGGGTTGTTTTGAGAGTGGGAGTATAGAGCCCAAGCACATGGCCTTTGAGGAAAATAGAATTCAGAGTTCAATTCCTATATAACACTGTTATTCTAGTAGATACCAAGCAAGAAGTGATTTGCATCACTATAAGCCTAAATGGAAAATACCTCATATGACAGAAATTTCAATTGAACTAATAATTGACATGTCATTACAAATATCACAGAGTGAAAGAAAAAGTGTTGTAATAGATGATTATATATTCTATTTACAAGACTATGATTATGACATATGCAAGGGAGATAATCCAATATCATTTTGTGAAGCTAACAATTGCACTTTTTCTCCTTAATGGCTAGAAGCCATGAAAGATGGGATGAATTGTTAGTGTATGCCCTAAGAATCAATCGTGTCATCGGTTCCAAGGTATTATGTTTTGTATATATATGTTAATGTATATATATTTTGTATATACATTTTTACCTGGTTTATTGCTTCATTTATATATATATATTACATGTGAAATATTTGGATGATACAAATCTTTAGAAGATCAAAATTATCAAAGTATTCCTTACATAGATAATATTAATTGGCCAATAATATTACATAGTAGGTATGTTGAATGCCTCCATTGAATATCATGTGATGGTATTAGTGTGGGTAATTATAAAAGTTATATCACTAGGGCATCAACATGGATAAGCGGTTAGTGAATTGTTTATCGAATATGACAATTTCTGATGAATCACTTGGACATTTAAAATGTAGTCAATGATGCATCATAAAATCGTACTAGTGTATTATTAATCCTTAGATCTGAGATATCATGGTTGGATTTTGCATATACGCATATGATTCATATGGTGTATAAACACGAGGTTAATCATATCATGTGTTAATAAGCCGATTTGACCATGTGTTGTTTATGTGTGAAGACAAGTGATAGTCAAGATAGGATACGTTGACTTGATATAGATTGATATCAAGTTCCTAGACAAATGTCAAGATACATTGGAAAAGGGAAATCTCCAATCGGGGTATATAAAATGTTATCTGAAAGGTTGTTTCATGGAGACATGTTCCATATGTATTGATTGTCAGTTTGATATAAAATTAAGATAAGTATTTTGACATACCATGAATCTATTCTTAATTAGGATTAGACAACGGAAGGATTTGATTATACAATGTGTATGATTATAAAAGGGTTCTTTGAAGTATATCTTCATTGTGACGTAGGGGTTATGGAGCATTGTTAAATGTCTACTATAATCGGTGGGAGTTTTGGTCATAAAGAGTTATGACAAAATATATCGGAATAGATTATGATATTGGGCCCACGGCTACGCCACAGTAAACCTAAAAGATCACAAATAAAACCTAAGGAGAATGGAAAAATAGCCAAAGAAAGTTGATTATCCAATGTTGGCTAGCACCTACCAAAGGTAATAAAATTATTTATATTATTACCATTGAATTAGATTCAATGGAGGGTTATATTAGTTATTATAAATATTTTAAGAGTTAAATTGCTAATTGGAATTAAATGGAATTCGAATACATAATTAATCATTTTCTTTATATTAAATTGAATTTAACAATGGGTTGTAATTGTAAACATATAAACAATTTAAGGGGTTAAATTGTTATGTAAACAATTTAAGAGTTAGATTGTTAATTATGATTAAATGTTAATCCAATGTTATTACTTAAAGAAGTTTAATAACTTCATAATAATTATAGAATCATTTACAACTCCAAAACAATTATGGAATTGTTTAAGAAAGTCCAAAACAATTATTGAATTGTTTTACAAAACTACATCTATAAAGAAAATGATATATAAATTTTAGCAGAGAGATCAAAAATTTCTAAGAACCCTAAATGTCTCTCTTGGCCTAATTCTTCTTTTACCATAGTGTGGATACTCTTTTGTTTAATTTTTCTTGAAATTAAAAGTCTTTAAGGTTGCTAAAGACTTAGGGTAACAAGTAATACCTTACTTGTTTTCAATTTGATTGATTTTTTTTTTTTGCAAAATACTAATATATATATATATATCACATGTATCATTCTCTATGCATTCCATCTTTCATGAACATTATGCAAAAGAATCAAGTTTGGGATCTAGTTGACTTACTAGAAAGAGTCAAGTCTATTGGTTGTAAAATGGATGTTTAAAACAATATATATCACATGTATCATTCTCTATGCATTCCATCTTTCATGAACATTATGCAAAAGAATCAAGTTTGGGATCTAGTTGACTTACTAGAAAGAGTCAAGTCTATTGGTTATAAATGGATGTTTAAAACAAAATGTGACTCAAAAAGGTAAAGTTGAGAGGTCCAAGGCTAAACTTGTTGCTAAGGGTTTCACTCAACAAAAGGGCATTGATTATAATGAAACTTTCTCTTTGGTTTCAAAGAAAGATTCTCTCAAAATCATAATGGTGTTAGTAGATCATTTTAATCTAGAGTTGCATCGAATGGATGTGAAGACTACTTTTCTAAATGGTGACTTGGTCAAGAATGTTTACATGGTACAACATGAAGGATTTGTAATTGGGGGCAAGGAACATTTAGTTTGCAAACTTAAAAAATCCATTTACGGTTTAAAACAAGCTTTTAGACAATGGTACATATATTTTGGTGAGGAAATCACATCCTTTGGGTTTAAGGAGAACTTAATTGATGAGTGCATTTATTTGAAAGCCAATGGTGAAAAATGTTAGTGTTATTTGTTGAGATATATTACTTGATATTAGTGACATTAACCTGTTACATGAGACCAAACAGTTTTTATCTCAAAATTTTGAGATGAAAGATCCTAGTCAAGCTTCTTTTGTCATTACAAATAAAGATTCATCAAGACATATTTCATGGGATTCTTGGAATGTCACAAAAGAACCTACATAGACAGAGTTCTTAAAAGGTTTAACATGCAATATGGTAAAGGTGGAATGCATCTATAGTAATAGGAGATAAGTTTAGTACATTCCAGTGTGCAAGAAATGACCTATAGCGAAACCAAATGAAAAGCATTTTCTATGTGTCTACGGTTGGGAGCTTAATGTATGGTCAGGTTTGCACACGACCAGAAATAGCATTTGCGGTTGGCATGCTACGCACACACATAGCGTTCATTACAACTAGGTGTGAAAAATCTATTAGTAGTATGATGAACATGTTTATGGTTTAAGGAAGCATAGTAAATTAATATTACCTTAGAAATCTTAGAAATAAGAATACAAGAAGTGACTTGTCAAAATCTGTTTTAGTATAGAAGATTTAGACATAAGTCTAGAGATAACTTTTAGAATAGGTTGAATCTCATGAGAATTTGAGAAAAAGAGCATGAAAACCTAAAAGTTTAAGTTTTGAATATATGAGTCTATCAAACAAACTAGAATGTAGCGAAAGTGTTTTCTCTGAGAAAGATAAACAAATAGCTAGGTATGAGAAAGTCTAAGTCATTATAGAGAGAAACTGAAAAATGAAATAGATGGTGTGACAAATTTGAAAAGTCATGTCGCTATAAATAATAAAGAAAAGTTGTTAAAAATGTTGTAAGTCTTTCAACATTAGTAGTTTCTAAAGAAATTAGACATGTAGAATCTGACTTAGGAAAGTCAAAAGGTGCGTTTGTTTTGTTATTCCTATCCATATTCCTAATCCTATTCCCAAAAATACTTGTTTGTTTTATTATTTGAGAAATACTATTCTATTTTTTAATCACTTTTAAACCTCTTAAATTTATTAATTTAATTACACACCCATAGAAAAAAAAGTTTAAAAATTTACAAAAATACCCCCACCCACCCATAGTTGCCAGATTCCGGCAAACATTGTCGGTGGTTGTCAGAATCTTTCACAACGGCTTAAAAATGATTGGAACTAACTGGTAATTCGTCGATCTGGCCGTTAGCGACGACTAAAGAAATGGTCGTCGTTGACGGTCAACGAGGACCAAATCTTGGCTATCGTTGACCGACAATGACGACAATATCTTTGGCCGTTGCTGACGGCCAAATCTAGCCTTTTGCGGTCATTAATAGCCAGATTTGACCGTAGATCTGGCCGTTTCCGGCGGTCGAAAAGGCCATATCAATGCACGACCGGCCAGATCCAACTGGTCTACGTTGTAAAGTCATTTTTCGGCCAAATTCTAGTGGTGGTAGCTAGAACTTGGCACTGTGGGTGGGTGGGGGTGTTTTTGTCATTTTACAAAATTTTTATATATTGGGGTGTTTAGTTAAATTAGCAAACCTAGGGGAGTTTTGTTAAATTTTAAATTTTACCGTGTAATACTCACCCTATTCAGTTACCCAATATTATTCCCAAAATCCTATCCAAAATAACAAAACAAACGCATCCAAAGTTATCTTCAAAGAAAGATAAGATAAAGGCAAGCAAGAATACTTCATGAAGTAGATGGAAGAAGTATGTGCCATGTTTTTATTGTGGAAAATAAGGTCATTTGAAAGTTGAGTGTAGACACTTTCATAGAAGAAAGGGAAAATAGAGTTTGGTATCTGAGAAAAAGGTAATTAAATCTTCTCAAAGGAATGTTGCAGTGCAATTGAAGCATAATGAGCATGGACAACTTGTATGCTAGGAAGAATTGTCTTTGAAGAAGAAAGATACAAAGTAGACTGTGAAACTATAATGTTATGTTGGATTTTTTTGTGAAGCAAAACATGGAAGCATGTTAAAGAAGTATAAGAATATATATGCATGTAATGTCGAAGTAGAACATGCGGCATGTTTGGAAAAACATACGATATGTCTAAGAGACATGATATGAGTATATTTGAGACATTTTTTTATAGGAACAGAACATGAATATGTTGAAGGAATTCTAGATTTATGTTTCATCTGAAGAGAAATGTATCGAGCGAAGCATAGGAGAGAAATAAGTAGAACAATGTAAAGTTGAAGAATAATGTATTAGTACGTATACACTTTTCTATATTCGGTTGTTGGAAAAAAGAAAAATGTGAGAAGAAACACTATAGTGAGAATAGTATTTTTGAGTACTATATATGTAATATAGAGTTCAAGAAAAACTTTATCTGTGTTGGTATGAGGCAATCTGAAATTTATCAGTCTATATATTTGTATGTCATTGAGTCAATATGTTACGCAATGTAATGTAAGAGTCGGGTATTTGTACTAGATATGCAAAATTAGTATTATTGAGAGTAATACAGGGTGACCTCATATGAGAGATATATGTGAGTAAACACAGAGAATTGCATTAAACATTGAGTTAGTTAGAGTTTCAGTAAAAAGTATTGAGTCACACATGTTGATGAAGATTGTTGAAGAACTACTATAAAGACGAAATTAAGAATCAATAGGAAGCATAGATCTAGCATTCAAATTAGTAACTAAACTTTAAGTTTTGGAATATGAGTGAATAGTTTAGTTTAGTTGACGAATGAAGAACATTGTATATGACAAATGAATTATAGAAGTAGTTTTTTTACATAATTTTTTGGGAGTCTAGAGATGTTGGAGAATATAGTTAGGATCAATTTTTATGTTGACTGAAAAAGTCGAGGACTATTTACTAGATCATTTATCATCATAGGAGTTTAATCTAAGTGAAGAAGAAGTTGGGATTTGGAATTCAAGAGCTGAAGAATTCTCTATAGCAAGTGAATTCACTAACAATTTCCAATTACTAATTCGTTATAATGGGATTGGCTTCGCTATTGAGAACATGAGTTCGCCGTAGTAAAATTGTTGTTTAAGTGATTGTTATCAGTAGCGAGATAAATTCGCCGTAACGAATCTGCGAAACCATGGTTGCCTAATTCAACACCGAAGAACAATTTAGGAAAGGAATCAACGGAGATTTGGACGAGTTTTGACAGACACCAAATTGTATATTCCATATTGCAATGAGCAATTGAATTAATTTTTACTAGACCAAGTGGAAGAATGTAAGATAATGGTCTAGTAATAATTAATATCTGAATATTCTATTTGTATTAAAACACTTAATAATATAAATAGAGTTTCATAAGTTTAAATATTCTACCTATCATTATGATTAAGATAACATATTATCTCTTCATTGAGATAATGTCCGAGTTTGAGGTTGATGGTATTACCTACTATATATGATTTATCTTTGAGATTTGTCCCAACCCCTCAGATTATATATACGCATCAAAAGCTAGAGGTTCATCACTCTAAATATACAAATGTGAGAGAGGGTTGAAGATAGTTCTTGTGAGTATCAGCATCAAACACCAGGATGTATCAAGTCAATTTATAAATTTTATGCATTAGATCATGTAAATCTTATTAGTTTGTGTTATGCCTGAAAAAGTAGGGCTGACGCAAAATCCAGTCAGCATAAAAAGTTAGAGCTTAGGTAGGCCCGCAACCATTCGGAGGCAGCCACGTCGCATAATGACATGAGCGGCATGCTTCTGTCAGTACAGTAGATGCGCATTAGACCAACCAAGAGCGAAAGTGATTCCATGTGTCCAATCCCTGCACCAAATCGCATAAATCGCTCTAGAAGGTGGGCAATGAGACATAAAGAAGGATTTGCACGGATAATCCCACAAACGCATAGATTTAGTAATCATAACCTTAACCCATCCCACTATAAATTGAGAGCTCCTCTCTCATTTAGGGGATTAGCGAATCTCTCTAAAGAAATAACATTCTCTCTCTCTCTCTCTCTCTTGTAATCATTTGTAAGTCAACTCACTGAACCACTTTAAACACTATTCTCCATTGCTTTTACTCTTACTCTCTCATCCACGTGTGTCATCTGAGCCAGCTCAATGTTTCACACGTGCGTTTGGTTGGTGTCAAAATCACGCAACAATAGTTTGGCGCTAGAAGGAGAGTCTGATTTAGTATTCGTCCTTCATCAGGAGAATCTCTAACTACTGGTCTTACAATAGCAAATGGCCCGTCGATTCGAATCTGAGCGAACCAATCATGTCGCTGAGGAGATTCCCCAAGTACAGGAGGACACTTCTCCCTAGGTGCCTTCAGTTCCACAGAATGCCACGGGGGATATTCCTTCAAGTTCACAACTTGACCTTGCCATCATGAGCTACATGGAGAGGTTTAACAATACTCTCCAAATGGTCAACTAAAGGTTGGACCGTTTGGACTGAGACATGCCACTTAAGTCAAATAGGGCAGTGCAACTGCCAAAAATGCCTGCAGGTCACGCGAAAGCGCGGCAAAGGGCGATAGCTTGAGCCGTGAGCACTGCAGCATGCCGAAGGAAGCGTAAGTAAGTGGCGAAAAATAGGCCTAAGAGCTCCAAAGGGCTGCCGAACACCGACCACTTCTCGAGTAGGATACCTATAGCGTTAAAACTCGACGAAAGGTCGCAGTCCGATCTGTCCCATGCCACGTCGCATGAGCACTCCCATAAAAGTGCTTGGCGAGGCTATTCTCATCACCTCTAGAGAAGCAATCCTGATCGTCATCGTGCGGGAGGTTCCCACACTTCACGGGGCAGTTTGTACCACCGCAGAGGTCGTGAAAATTCCCCGCACCATTCATCGCCATCATATGACTCTAGCCAATGTTTGTGTCAAGGGCGACTAGAACTACCGGCCGAGGCGAAGAGGAATCCGACCTCTGAACTTTCCTCAATCGCAATCGCAATCGCGAGGGTCAAACTCGCATGGGGGAAAGCAACCCCTAGATAGCTCCACTGCCTCAGATTGAGGAGCTACAGCGAGCTTTAAATCAGCTAAGAGCTTAGTAAAACAAGCAAGGGCAGGTCGCAGCAGCGTCTCCCTTTTCTCCTGCAGTATTAGTCGCCCCTCTCCCATCAAGATTTAGAATGCCCGATATGTGGACGTTCGATGGAAATACTGATCCGTAGGATCACCTGTATGAATTCAATGACTTGATGGAACTTCACCAAGTCTTAGATTTGGTGAAGTGCCGTTGTTTGGCAGTAACTCTAACCTCTCATGCCAAACGGTGGTTCAGGTCGCTCTTAGCGGGATCGATCAACTCGTGGCCTGCATGACATTCCTGAGGCACTTCCAAGCGAATCAAAAGTTCTCAATGCCTTTAAGCTATCTCAGCAACATAAGGCAAGAGAGGGATGAATCCCTCCAGTCTTACATTGATCGATTCCATAGAGAACTCAATAAGATAGCTCACACTCCCAAAGAGTCTGTTCGAACTCTCATCATAGCAGGAGTTCGCCCGTAGACCGACCTATGGAAAGAGCTACAGGCTGAGAATGATGTTTCCTTTACCCGCTTCTATAACCTCACAGAGAAGTACATCCATATTGAAAATTCTATGGCAGCGCTCCACCGTTGCGACCCCGACACTTCAGGCAGTGCGCCTGGTTGGGGAGAAAGCAGGACATTTGATCGTAGATGGGCTAATAACGATCAACGAAAAGGAAAGAAACCGCGGTATGAGCCCCAAAAGTCTTATGCTCTAGTTCCTCGTCGCGATCGCAACATAAATCAGTATACGCCTTTAAATGCATCTGTATCAGCTATTCGGGACAAGTCAGAAGAATCCAACCTGCTCGGAGAGCCTGAGCCCATGAAAAATCCCCCATCGACCAGAAATAGTAAGAAATATTGTCGCCTTCATCGGGATAATGAGCATCACACTGATGAATGCCGAGCTCTCAAACAGGTAATCGAAGACCTCATCAAGCAGGGGCATTTCGAGGAGTATATTGATGACTCCACTCCCGCACAGGAGAAAAATCAAGGGGAACCAGGAAAGAAGCGTCGTGATCGCAAGGGTATCTACAGCGTCAGAATGATCTTTGGGGGACCGCACCTCTTTAGGAACTCGCAAGGTGCCCAGGAAAGATATGCTCGTGTAGCCCATCACGATCCCATTAGAGTGATGAGCACGACGCATCGACCACCAAAGGTTCGCAAGGAGGAGGAAATTACCTTCTCCGAAAAGGATGTGGTTTGATTGCATCATCCCCACGATGATGCTCTCATGATCACGCCCCTAATAGGGTGCTACGATGTCCACAGAATGTTAGTGGACAACGGAAGTGTTGTGAACATCCTATTCCAGGTGGCTTTTGAAAAAATGAACTTGGACGAGGCTGACTTGAAGCCCGCCTCGATCCCCCTATACGGTTTTACAGGGGACCACTTGATCCCCAAAGGAATGATCTTGCTTCCAGTCACGCTAGGTGACTTTGACGAGGTGACCAAGGTAACTGAATTCTTGGTAGTGGATTGCCCATCCGCTTTTAATGGTATCTTGGAGCGACTTTGCTTTGAAACTTCAAGGCAGTCACTTCGATATACCACCTGAAGATGAAGTTCCCTACCCTAACGGGGATAAGGGAAGTAAGTGGATTCAACGCCCATCTCGTGACTGTTATGTAAAAGCAATGCAGATGGTGTGTAAATGGAAAGGCATCCCGCGCGGCATTCTTAGACGAGTAATGGCGATCAGTTGGATCGAGTCGCAGCTTGGCCCAGCCGAGGATAATATGGATCCTCGTATTCAGGAATACCCTTCCAGTGGGCCAGTTGAGTATCTATCTGAGATATCGATCAACTAGAGCGAGCCGAGCAAAATATTGAAGATTGGGAGCAATCTCAACCCCCAGCTTGCCACCGAACTGACTGGCTTCCTCAGAGAGAATATCGATGTGTTCGCATGGTCGCATGCAGATATGGTCAGGATCAGCCCGAATATTATTTGCTATGCTCAACATCGCGGTGAAGCCGCCGGTTGCTAGAAGAGGAGCGATGGATCCAGAGCGATATGCTGCCTTGAAACTTGAGGTAGATAACCTCCTTCGGAACTGATCCATCCGAGAAGCGCTTTATCCAAGCTGGGTTGCCAATCCGGTTCTAGTAAAAAAGCCTAACGACAAGTGGCAGACCTATGTCGACTTCACCGACCTCAACAAAGCATGTCCAAAAGATAGTTTTCCTTTGCCTAGAATCGACTAGCTCGTGGATGCCACCTCCGGGCATGAGCTGCTGAGTTTTATGGACGCGTACTGGGGATACAATCAAATTTTGATGTACGAACCGGACGAGGAGCATACATTCTTTGTTACAGATCGGGGGCTGTATTGCTACAAAGTTATGCCCTTCGGCCTCAAGAATGCTGGTGCAACTTACCAACGGCTGGTTAACCAGATGTTCTCTGAGCAGATCGGGAAATCAATAGAGGTTTATGTAGATGACATGCTGGTCTAGTCGCATGTTGCTTCAGATCACATAGAGCATCTCGCTGAGATGTTCGACATCCTTCGGAAATACCAAATGAAGCTAAACCCCCTCAAGTACTCGTTCAGAGTATCCTCGGGAAAATTCCTAGGGTACATGGTTAACCAAAGGGGAATAGAGATCAACCCCGAGAAAATCCAAGCTCTCCTCAATATGAAAAGCCTGACCAACAAAAGCAAGTCATGAGCCTCAATGGGCGAATAGCGGCACTCAGTCGCTTCATATGAAGAGCAACAGATCTCTGCTTGCTATTCTTTAATGTTCTAAGGGCCAACAAAAAGTTTCAGTGGACTTCCGAGTGCGAACAGGCGTTCCAGAGCATTAAAGAACACCTCGGGAAACCAAGTCTTCTGTCCAAACCTCTCCCGCAAGAGATCTTCCTCTTGTATCTGTTCGTCTCCCAGTTTGCGGTCAGTGTAGCCTTAGTTCGGGAAGAGAACAGGGACCAATGGCTTGTGTATTACGCGAGCAAGCGTCAGTTGGATGTCGAGATGCGGTATCCGAAAATGGAACAATTAGCTTATGCTCTGCTGATCGCTTCTAGAAAGTTGCGACCTTACTTCTACGCCCATACGATCCATGTAATGACTAATTATCTGCTCAAGCTGGTCCTCCTGAAACTAGAGGCATCGGGTAAGTTGTTTAAATGGGCCATGGAATTAAGTAAGTTCGATCTGAAGTACAGATCGAAGGCAACCATTAAAGGGCAGGCCGTTGCCAACTTCATATTGGAATCTCATATCATCCGACGAAGGAGTTGGAGCAACAACCCATCGAAGCCATTCCAGAAACTACTCAAAATCTATCGACCTAGAGCCTCTACGTCAATGGATCATTAAACGGAAAGAGGGCTAGGGCAGGTCTTCTCCTTTTGAATCCCAAAGGGGCTCGCATTCATGACATTCTCTGGTTCGGTTTTAAAGCAACCAATAATAAGGCCGAGTATGAAGCTCTGTTCGTTGGACTGCGGTTGACCAGAGAAATGGGTGTAACCACGATCAGTATCCACAATGACTTCATGCTGGTAGTTAACCAAATTTTGGGGGAATACCAAGCCAAGGAAGAAAACATGATCTGAAGAAAGCTAAGGCCGCACTCGAGCCGTTCAAGCGTTTTACGATCACATAGATTCTTGGAGATAACAACTTTGTGGCAGATGCCTTGGCAAGGATAGCCTCGTCGTTGGATTCAGATGCACCGGAAAGCATTCTTGTTCTGTTCATTGAGACCCCCAGTATTAGCCCGATCAAACAGACCGTGAATGTAGCCGAATCAGTTTCCTGGATGACCTCTATCATTCAATATCTCAAAGATGGGACCTTGCCCGACGACAAGGTTGAGGCAAGGACCCTTCGAACAAGATCTGCTTGTTACACCCTTATCGGAGACTAGTTGTACATCCGAGGGTTTAGTGCCCCTCTCCTCCGATGTGTAATCGACAAAGAGGCAGATTACATCATAAGGGAAATACATGAAGGGATCTACAGTAATCACATCGTCGCACGATCCCTTGCTAAGAAAGTTGTTCGTCAAGGGTACTATTGGCCCCCTAATCTAAGAAGACACCTACAACTTTGTCAAAAGGCGTGACAAGTGCCAACGGTTTGAGAACATACCGCGAGCTCCTTCCTACCAACTGATAACCATGACTAGCCCCTGGCCATTCTCCATGTGGGGGATCGATCTCATCGGTCCCATGCTAGTTGGTAAAGGGGGAGTCAAGTATGTCGTTGTTGCAGTGGACTACTTCACCAGGTGGGTCAAAGCAGAACCGTTTGTCGCGATCACGACCAGAAAGCTCAAGGACTTCATCTTCAAGAACATCGTGTGTCGCTATGGGATTCCTTATACTCTCATCTCAAACAATGGTAAACAGTTCGATAATGAAGAGTTCAAGCAGTTTTACGACAAGTTGGGTATTCATAAAAAATTTGCCTCAGTCGCGAGACCACAAGCAAACAGTCAAGTTGAAGTTGTCAACAAAACTATCAAGCACACTCTTAAAGCTAAACTTGGCACAGCCAAGAGGAATTGGGCCGACGACCTCCCCGAAGTCCTATGGGCATACAGAACAACTCCGAGAACCTTTACCTCAGAAACCCCTTTTTCGCTAGTATATGGTTGCGAAGCGATGATCCCTGTGGAGGTAAGAACCGGTTTACTTCGGCAGGACCTGTATAACGAAGCCCGACAATGAAGCGCTTAGGCGAGCAAGTCTAGACCTAGTTGAAGAACATTGTAGCAAGGCTCAGCCAAGGATAACAGCCTATCAACAACGCGCAAAAAAGTACTTCTACTTTAAGGTCAAAGTAAGAGACTTCTAGGTCGGTGACCTCATTTTGAAGGAAGTTCTCCTTGGTACTAGAGAACCAAGTGCGGGAGTTTTAGGACCAAACTGGGAAGGCCCCTATCGCGTTGCCAAAGTGATAAGTTCGGAGACTTACCACCTTAAAAGGCTAAATGGTTCTGAAGTACTGCGAGCTTGGAATGCTGAACATCTCTAACCATATTATCAGTAATACCGAACTCAATTTTTCCTTGTAAAGATTTTATTTCTCACAATCTTTGTAAATGTAAATAACAAGTGTATTATTCCGTTCTTTTGTAATAATCTTCACATGTAATTCTGCTCGTATAGATGTGTTATAATCATGTTCGCATAGACTTGTTCTAACGTTATAAACGGTTAGAATGCGATCTCATGTATAATATGGGGTACAGAAATTGTAAGTGCTCAAGAGATTAAGAAAGATGTATTTCATTAATAAGGGAAGTATGGCGAACAAGATCCCAAAGATAAAGTACCATTATTGGCCCTGATCCCCAACTCTTGGAGGCTCGGCCTCGTCATCCCCTAGTTGATTGCCATCCACCTGGCCGGCTGCGGGCTTCGTTGGGACGTATCCCGAAGCCTCTCCCTGTTCAAATCCTCGGACGGCCTCCGTTGCGTCCTCATCGTTAAGCCGCGCCATGGATATGAGAGTTTCTTGCCAATCCTCTAGGGGGTCGGGCACATCAATCTCCAGATTCCTCAGCCGCTAGGCATAGATAGACTCAATCGCCCACTCAGCAGCCTTTGCCTCAATCTCTGCTGCTTGACTGTGCATCTATTAGGTCAGTGAAGTAACTCTTCCCTAACTTGCTTGGAGTTCAGCCTCGAGAGCCTGCCTTTGCTTTTTGGAGGTCTCCCAAAGCTTGCCCTTCTCTACTCTGCTCGTAATGCCCGTTGAGAGGTCGTTTTGAGCTCCTAGTCTTTCTCGACGACCTCCTTAGAGAGTTTGGTTATAGTCCTCTAGAGCTCCTTTACCTCCTCCCTGTGCTTCTCGAGCTCGGCCTTTTGAAAATCCACCGTGCGAAGAGCTGCATTCCTTTCACTCAGGTACTGGTTCGCTGATTCAGTGGATAGCTCCTTTTCTGCTTTAGCAGCTTCCAGGTCTCGCTTGAGCCGCGCATTTTCTTCCCTCAGCATGACCTCTCTTTCAATAGCTCCCAGCTGGACCTTTTGCAGGGATAGTTGCATGGAGAGCAGAGCCTATGAACAAGAAGAATAACAAGTTAGTTTCCTATCGAAAATGAAAAAGTAGTCCTCGCTGAGGACAGTTCATTTTACCTTGCTTAAGTGTTGGATTGATGTGGACATCAGGTCTACATGGTTGGAACTCACGAACTTTTCAAATACTTTCGGGAGTCTGCACTCCAGCAGGGTGAAGACCACTGGCTGCAAATGATCCGATAGTTGTCCCATCGAGTCCAACACTAGGGTGTCCTTGCCAGTGCCCCCGACAGAGGTGTCACCCACCAATTCCTTATCTTCCCAGTGCCTACAACCTCGCTTTGCCCTGCTCGAGATGCTCCCGGAGTAGTGGAAATGCCTGGTTGCGACCTCCCGGGCTAAACACCCAAATCCTCCGGTTTGGACTCTAATTCTTCGGTCCAAATTTGTCGCCTCTTCCTGTGTCACTGGGTCGTTGTCTTTTGCCTCGGGCGAGCAACTGAAGGCTGGGAAGTGCCCGTAGGTCAGACCGGGGCACCTGTCAAAGGTTAGGAAGTCCCAGTAAGACGGGTCAAAGCTTCTGATGTTCCCCCTTCGGCCGGGGGACCACTAGGAGCAGCTTCGGTTGTCCTAGTGGCGCTCACTCGAGGGAAAATGAACTGCCTTCGTCGTGGCGACCTTGGCACCTTTGGAGGCATGGGTGCTGCATATGAACGTCGTTAGTAAAACTAGTTCATTGCGCAATTGAGAAAGACCTAATTAATGCAACTTACTCTATAGGGGCTCTAAGGTCACTTTCGGGTTGAAGAAACCGTAGTTTCGCAAATTCTTTGTTGTCACGAGCAATCTGGCATCGCGACTTGCTTCAGGCAGGAAGTCGAAAGTGGTAATTCTATCCGGATCTGCGAGGAGTTCCAAACTGGTCGTTTTGTTATCTACAAAGGAAAAAAAAAAAGAGCTCATTAGAAAAGACCAAAACAGTTCGCAAACTCACAAAAAAAAAAAAAAACCTATGCCATCGTAGCGGATGAAAAAGAACTTCGTCTCGTAGGCTCCTACATTGCTCGGGTAACTATGTATACTAGCTTCGATGGTGGTCCGCCAAGAAAGGTAGTAAGAATCTTTTTCTTTACTTTTCTTCAGAACATACAAGCAACCGAGTTCCATTGCAGTTAGCTTGCCCAATCCGCTCTCGCGGCATGCGATGTACATCGCCACCACTATCATATACGCGTTTGGCATCAGTTGGAGCGACACGATCCCAAAGTGGTCGAGAATCGACTTGATAAAAGGGTGGAAGGGGATCAACCCTCCATTCTTAAAAATGCTCTCAGAGATCACATTTAACCCCTGTGGCGGATTCTGAGCTGTGCGTGTCCTATCTTGGAAGACATCCACGTGAAGAGCATATTGCTCTATTATCTTGTCCAGATCCTCATCAGTCAATACTGACAGGATCTCTTGAGGGGGACTCGCAGGAGCATCCTACGTAGACGAACTGGTCCTTTCCTCGGCTTTGGTCTTTAGGGGGTCCATTCTACTGCGGTCTACAAAAGCAATAAGCAGGGAATTGTTTAGCCCTCGTACACTATTTCGTACGATGACGTGGAGGAAAGTAAATACTTCCCCTCATAAATGCCGGAAAAACCCTAACAGAATGTTTTGAGCCACCATTCATGGCTCAAACCCAGTGAGAACATTTTGTCTTCGATCAACTACCGGTAGACTGATATCATTTATCAGCTACAGGAAGTAAGAAATAAAAACAGAAAAGAACGATTCCTACCTCTCGAAGTATGAAGATGAATCCTTCTGCTTAGAATATTAGGTACGCATTGGTTTGGAAGGCAAAGAACCAAAGTTTGCGAAAGTCTCCTGCTCTCTCTTAAAAGATGAGTATGGTGACATTACTTGAAATGAACCTGGGTTTTATAGCAAAAGGAATGGCGCTTGGTTTTCCTGAAATCAAATGATGTTTGAGAGGAAAAATGTATGTCACCGTTGATCGCGACCACGTGTCGCAGATCCGTGAGGAAGGGTGGCCGTCACGCTTCAAGAAAACCAAATCGTCGTCCTTCTCCATTGAAAAACTCAAGCGACGGTACGTTCTCCCTTCTCATTAAATGCGCCCCAATCTACATTTAAGGCTTTGATAGGGAATGTCGTTTCAGCATGTCACGCATTTAATACGCATGACTAGCATTTATTGCACATAGGGCACGTCTGTCGGAACAGGAGGCGTTTCATTAAATGTATCCATTACGAAAATGCGATAGATAACGTTTGAAGAGATCGTTACATAGAACACTCTTCGTTGGGCCAGTCACGAAGCAACGTGACTCCTTGGCTCAGCCCGATTAGTCGCGAAGTGACGTAACTCTCAACGAGTATTCAGTTCCAAAACAGCCCAATCCCTTGTCCAAAGGAGAATTCTAAGTGTAATCAGATTGTGAACTTCGGAAGATCGAAATCAAAGCACTGGTATGGTCTAAGATCAGGTCGCTCATTCTTAAGCAATGACTATATCAGGTCACACGCATAAAAGCGTAGTCTCGACCTCTTTTCAATAGGGTCGGGTCCACCAAAATCTCTTCGAAGGCGTCTTGTCATGGCATAATGTGTAGTGGTTCGATCCTCAAACCTTAAAAACTAAGGGACTTCTGTTATGCCTAAAAAAGTAGGGCTGACGCAAAACCCAGTTAGCATAAAAAGTCAGAGCTTAGGTAGGCCTACAACCATTCAAATGCAACCACGTCGCATAATGACATGAGCGGCATGCTTCATCGATCAGGTGGGTGCGCTGCGACCAGCCAGAGGCGAAAGTGATTCCACGTGTCCAATCCTTGCACCAAATCACGTAAATTGCTCTAGAAGATGGGCAATGAGACATAAAGAAGGATTTGCACGGATAATCCCACCAACTCACAGATTTAGTAATCATAACCTTAACCCATTCCACTATAAATTGAGAGCTCCTCTCTCATTCAGGGGATTAGCAGATCTCTTTAAAGAAATAGCATTCTCTCTCTCTCTCTCTCTCTCTCTCTCTCTCTCTCTCTCTCGCGTAATCATTTGTAAGTTAGCTCGCTAAGCGCGACCTGACCACTATTATTAATACAAAAAACCAATGGACGTAGGATTTGCTTCCCTGAGCATCCGAACCACTTTAAACATTGTTTTCCATTGCTTTTACTCTCACTCGCTCATCCACGTGTGTCATCTGAGCCAGCTCAGCGTTTCACACGTGCGTTTGGTTGGTGTCAAAATCACGCATCAACAGTTTGGTTAACAAAGTATCGCTAAACACAGGTTGGAGCTAGGAATTTAGTTTGGGGGTAAAAAATAATGTTCAATGAATAAGGGGTTTAGAAAAATTTTAAGAAGTTAGATTTATGGTAGCCAAAGTGTTAATTCACAAACTCGGATTCCCCAAAAAAGAAAAAAAAAGATTTTATAAAAACTAAATTGATAATATTTTGGATAAAAAAAAAAAAAAAAATTGCTTGGCTTGGGCTAGCTAGCTGTTACCTTACCTAACGGTCAATTTTGACTTTAATAAACTTGATGAGTGTTGAAAAACAATTATATTTATATATGAAAAAGAAAAAGAAAATCTTTGTCAAAGTATACTTGTGTAAAATAATTAAAAATGCTAGTAATAAATAATTATATCCAGAAATGTTTGTGTTGTATGTGATTTTTCTAGTAAGCTTAGAGAAACTAGAATCCCGCGAGGATGTAGTTCGACCTAGAATCAATTCGGCTTAACACGTGTCCGACTCAATATAAGCTCGTTGAGATGCAGCTCGACCCAGCATAAGCTAGTCGCGACTAACCTGACAGTTGTTCGAACAAATCACAAATAAGCTCAAATCCCAGATATTTCAAAAGATATCAGATCTACAGTAAAGATATCGTAATCTTAGCATTCAATCACGAGAATATCGAAGTTGTACTTTTATCTTGATTGTAATTCCTTTAATTTCTCTCTCTCTCTCTCTCTCTCTCTCTCTCTCTCTCTCTTTTTTTTTTTTTTGTAAGAAACTTGTATGTAAACCTCTTCAAACAAGGGGAGAGGGGTTAGCAAATTATTCTAGGCATATTACAATATTTCTTGTAAGCTCTCTAAGCAATAAGAAATACAGTGGACGTAAGCTCAAAATTCAAACTTGCCGAACCACTTTAAAAATTGTCCATTGTTCTTTACTTTTCTGCACTTAAATTCATCACTTTACTGGTTTTAATTAATTACGCACATATTGGTTCTGATTCCACCAAGGTCAATCGGGTCACTTTAGTTGGTGTAAATCTTGCATCAAAAATTTGCATAAACTGAAATCAAAAGAATCATTTACCTAAGGTCATTGGGCCGGATTTGGTGTCACAACTCGCAGTATATTTGTCGAGAAAGAATATATTGGAATATAAGTAAAAAAAAGATTATAATTTTAAATCTCGAAATATATGAAATATAACTCTTTAAGAATACATTATATAGTAGAATCTCTCTACCATGATTCTCTATGTAGGAATAACCTCCATGTAGTCATAAAAACTTCCTATCCAACTTAGGCTAGTTATAAATAAGAATAAATTTTACATTGTAATAAGTGGTAATTTTTCTAAGTCCTGCCTTAAGGAACTTGCCTCTACATAGTAATAATTATATGCATATTGCAAAAAATATATACTATATTACATTAAAGGTTTAAAATGAAAGAAAATATTTATCTAAAGTTGTTTGGGACAATGATTTATGTTTTAGAGTTGTTACTTCATCTTTTATCTTGTGGGTACATAATAAGTTATCAACATGGACACCTTGTTGAAGCCAAAATATTTTTAGCTTTCAAGTATGTTTAGAGCTTCTTGACATGAAATTTTTGGTATTTCTGTACTATTATCCTCAATATTATCTCCTTCCTCTTATTGTCTAATTCCATTAATGATTTCTTTTTTTTGTTAAAAAAACATACACGACTTGTTGCTCATTTGGATTATTGAAGAAGACATTAATATCCATTTGATTAGTGTAGTGAAGTTGTCTAATCTGATCACTCAATTTTACAATGACTATTTGATATCCATTTCCGTACTATCCTAATGCTACTAAAACAATGAATTGAAATCATAATCCTCTTAAAACATAAATTATAAAATAAGAAATTAAAACTGTAATTCTTGTAACTACACCTCTATTAAATTATAACATTCTTATACAATAAAACCTCTCTATAGTGATACTCTATATATGAATAAACTCTACATAGTCATAAAAAATTTTCCCAATTTGGGATAGTTATAAATAAGAATAAACTCTACATTGTAATAAGTTATAATTTTTCTAATTCCCGCCTTAAGGAAAGTTGCCTCTACATAGTAATAATTACCTGTATATTACAAAAAAATATATATATTATGTAAAATTAAAAGCTTAAAATGAAATAAAATATTTATTTAAAATTTTTTAGGACAATGATTTATGTTTTAAAGTTGTTATCACATCTTTTACCTTAAGAGTACGTAATAGCTCGTTAGCATGGATACCTTCTTGTTGAAGCCAAAATATTTTTAGTTTCTCAAGCATGTTTTTTTGTATTTTTGTACTATTATCTAGGGGTGTTCAAAAGAACCTGTTGGAACTGGAATTGGCGGGTACCCGGGGTTTGGTTTCGGTTCCTACCCAAAACTGACCGTCAACGGGTAGGTTCCGGTTCCAAATTTTTGGAACCGTTACTATGCGGTTCTGGTTCTGATTCCTATAGTTCAGAACCAGAATCAGAAACCGAGACTAATATAAAATAAAATTAAAGATTAGGGGGGTAAATAAAAACTTTTGTAGAAAAAGTAATGTGAATATATTTATATTTATATTTCATAACATTTAAAATAAGTTAGTTTGACTTTTGAGAACTACCTTTACAAAGTAATGGAGTTTATAATTTTGAATTTATAATTTGTAATTTTATTTTTGTTAACAACTGCCCGGTGGGGGGGGGTGTATTTGTAAGTTTTTAAGGGTTTTTTTGCCGTTTTAAAAACTTTTGGGGGGTCATAGGAATTTTACAGGGTACCAAGAATCGGAAACAGAACCGTTGTTACAGGTTCTGGTTCTGGGTACCTAGGAACCGAAACCGTCAGTTATGGTTCTGGTTCCAAATTTCAAGGAACCGTCGGTTCCGGTTCCTTCAAAAAATGCAGGGTACCCAAAACCGAACACCCCTACTATTATCCTTAGGATTATTTCCTTTCTCTTTTTGTTCAATTGCAACAATGATTTCTTCTTTGGTTAAAGTATACATGATTTGTTGCTCATTTAGATAATCGAAGAAGACATTAATATCCGTTCAGTTAGTATAGTGAATTTGTCGAATCTGATCACTCAATTCTATATTGACTCTTTTATTCTCCTCATCCACTTTATTTGTAACTTACAATTCATTGACATTAGTGGTCCTTATTTTGCAGCGCTTAAAACCATTGACAATTGTCTGTGACTTCACATCAATTGACCATACATCAACTATATTTACAGTTCCATCAATGACACTTACTTTTACTAGTTCTAAAAAACGATCTTTTATCCATTTCAAAAGTAGGCAATTGAAACGTTGTATTAAAATTATAATATTACTAAAATATGAATTGAAATCCTAATATTGTACCACTAAAATATGAATTATAAAATAAGAAATCAAAACTATAATTTTTGTAACTATACCTCCATTAAGTTATAACCTCTTTATAGTAATAAAATTAGTTAGTCCTAATATTATGACTATAGAGAGGTTTTACTGTAGTGATAAATTTAACTGGTCCTAACATTATGACTATAGAGAGGTTCTACTGTATACTTAAAAGTAAAATCAATTGAGAGATTGTTGGGCCCAAAAATAAGTGCTCTAGCCCAATCCATAAATAGTAAAAGTCAGCCCAAATGGCAAAGCTCTAGCCCAATTCAATGGAGTGTCTTAAGGGCCTAAAATCCAGGGAGGGGCAAGTTGTAGCCCACTTCCCTGAGAATGGAGAAGTGTAAAGAGAAAATGAGATTTCATACAAACGCCCATGGCCCTAGGCTTGGGGTATTACAATATTAAAGTGGCAATTATTATTATGATTAAGGTGGCAATAAGAATCATCTTATTTTAGGGTATTACAATTTTAACTCAAACAGACAGGAAATATGAGGAGGACACATATTTGTACTGATCGTTTAATATTCTAAAGCTGGTTTTATGACATTATTATACAACTTACTTTCAAACCCACTACGTACTTCTATATTGTTGTTGGATAATTGGGTTCACACGTATATCTACCATTCTATGAAAATTTAATGTGCATATTCCTGTCTCACCGATTTTCAGATTATTTTGCACCCATATAGAGTAACTTTATGGATCATCAAAGTAATTTAGCTAAAATTAAGAATAGTGTAGGTAAAACTATTGGACCAATATTTATTACAAAAAAATAGAATTTACAATGTTTCAAAATTTTGATGCTAAAAAGTATAGATGTTAAAAATTTTGATGTTAGAAAGGTAAGAATTTAGTAAACGAATTTATAAAAACCTCATAAATTGGCACCGGTAAACAACAAACGACAAAAATTCAATCAAACAGTCTTACATCGAAAGTGGCAAAATTGTGTACGTCTTTGTGTTTATCGGTGTTAGATAACTAATTTATTTAGAGTAGTTGGTACTATGATATATGTAAATAATTAATATTTGTGTTTAATATATTAATGCAGTTTCCCTCTGATGAAACTAGTGCAGAACTCATGAAACTCACAGCTTTAATTGTTTGTGAACTTATTGAAATTTCTTTGATTGGGGAATAAAAAAAATGAGAGGCTGTAATAATTAATGTTGATATAAAGACTGGCCTCAATTAATCGGAAAAGGCAGGAAGTAACAAGCTATATATTTTATTGCTTACGATAAGAACTCCGTGGACTTCTGGTGGCCGGCTCTTAAAAGTCATGGACTGAGATTCTTCAAATAATACGTGTAGTAATTTTAATGAAACCTTGTAATAATTTCTTACGTCACAGAGTATGCTGATTAATTTTTAATAGATTTTAAAAAATCAATATATACTTGTTTACTGGCAAGCTATTTATTTGTTAATTTGTGGTTTAGTTCTTGACCAGAGATCGAAACTTGAAGAATAATTTTCAGAAGAAAATGGAGAAGGAAGTGAAGCAGTCAGCTGACATTAAAGCCAATCAATCTGTCGACGATTCTTTGAGAAAATTTGGATCCATACTTATGTTGATCATGTTTATTGTACGAATAGATGATCTCTCCACAAACAAAAAGCAATTCATTAACCAGGTATTTTCAATTTAATTATATTAATTATTTGTTTGTGTGTGTGTGCGTGTCTATATATATATATATGCCTGAAAAGGCAGGGCTGACGTGGAGCCTTGTCAGCATGAGGTGAGAACTTGGAAACGTTTTGCGACCGTTCAGATGTAGCCATGTCGCGTAATGGCCCCTGTCACTGCAGTGGGTGAGTGTTAGGTTAGCAGATGGTAAGAAATCATCCACGTGTCCAAACCCTGTATAAGTCGAGGAAATCACTCGAGTAGGTGAGTAATAGGACACAGAGAAGGATTTGCATGGTATCCACCCACTTGCAGATTTAGTAATCATTATCTTGGTTTATCCCACAATAAATAGGGGCCTTTCCTCCCATTTGCGGGATTGACTACTTTTACTCTAAAATAGCCTTCTCTCTCTCTCTCTCTCTCTCTCTCTAAACGGTAGCTCAGCTCGCTGAACGCGACCTGACCTCTACCCTCTTATTAATATAGTAGCAATGGATGTAGGATTCACTTTTGAGCATCCGAACCACTTTAAACATTGCCTTTCACTCTTTATTTAACTAAACATTCACATATCACGTGTGACGTCTAAGTCCGCTTAGCATTTCACACGTGTGAGTAGTTGGTGTCAAAAATAAAGCACCAATAGTTTATCGCTAGAAGGAGGGCTTGATTTAGTATCTGCTCTTCATCAGAAAATCTCTGACTAATCGGTCCCACCACAACAAATGGCTCGCGGTTTTGAATCTGAGCAAACCAATTATGACAATGAAGAGATCCCCTAGGTACAAGAGGACACTCCTCCCGAAGTGCCGCCTATTCGGCAAAATGTCATGGGGGATATTCCTTCAAGCTCACGGCTCGATCCATCCGTCATGAGTTACTTGGAGAGGTTCAATAATACTCTCCAAACGGTCAGCCAAAGATTGGACCGATTGGATCGGGTCGTGCCACCCGAATCCAATAAGGCGATGCCACTGCCAAAAACGTCTGAAGGTCGTGCGAAAGTGGGGAGAAGGGCAAAAGCCCATATTGCACGTATTATAGTGTGTCAGAGAAAGGGAAAGCAAGTGGCGCTCAATGGACCAAAGGGCTCCGAAGGTCTAGCGAACATCGATCGTGTCCTAGGCAGAATACACGTGGCATTGCGACTTGGCGACATGTCGCAGCATGAGCCGTCTCATGCCACATTGCATAGGCACTCCCACAAAAGTGCAAGGCAGGGAGATTCCCAATATCGCCAAAATGACGACTTTGATCGTCGTTACACACGGGGTTCCCATCATCAGCGGGTCAGTTTGTACCACCGCGGAGGTCGGGAAGACTCCCCAAATCACTCGATGCCATCATACGGCTCTAGCCAGAGTGAGTCGAGATTGGCCGGAGCTGTCGGCCTAGGTGAGGAAGAGTTCGATTTGTAGTCTCTCCTTAACCGCAACCATGAGGGTTGAACCCACATTGCAGAAAGGAATCTCCAAGTAGTACCGCTGTCTTAGATTGAGGAACTATAGCGAGCTTTAGATCAGCTCAAAGCTTAGTAAAACGAGCAGGAGAAGGTCGCAGAGGCGTCTCCCTTTTTCATGGTAGTGTTAGCTGCCCCTCTCCCATTGAGATTTAGAATGCCCGACATACGAGCATTCGATGAGAACTATAATCTATAGGATCATCTGTACGAGTTCAATGACCTCATGGAACTCCACCAAGTCTCTAACTTGGAAAAATGTCGTTGCTTGGTAGTAACCTTAACTACCCATGCCAAACGATGGTTTAAATCGCTGCCAGCAGGATCAGTCAGCTTATGGCCTCAAATGAGCTCGACATTTCTAAGGACATTTCTAAGGCACTTCCAAGCGAATAGGAAGTTCTCAATGCCGCAAAGCTACCTGAGCAATATATGGCAAGAGAGGGATGAATCCCTCCAATCTTATATAGACAGGTTCCACAGGGAGCTTTACAAAGTGGTTCATACTCCCAAAGAGTCCATTCATACTCTCATCATCATGGGAGTTCACCCGCAAATAGACTTGTCAAAGGAACTGCAATATGAGGATGATGTTTATCTCACTCGCTTCTATGACCTTACTGAAAAGTACCTCAGCATTAAAAATTCTATGGCTACTGTCAACCGCCACGACTCTGGTCCTTCGGGCAGTACTCCAAACAAGGGGGAGAACAAGAGGGTTGATCACAGATGGGCTAATAACGATCAGTGAAAAGGAAAGAAGCAGCGGCATAAGCCCAAGAAATCCTATGCCCCAGTTCCTCATCGCGATCACGACAAGAGTCAATACACTCATCTGAATGGCTCAATATCGGCTATATCGGAAGATGCCAGTTTGCTCGGGGAGCTCGAGCCCATGAAAAATCCCCCTTCAGCCAGAAACAACAAAAAATATTGTCATTATCATCGGGATAATGGGCACTACACCGATGAGTGTCGGGCCCTAAAGCAAGTAATTGATGACCTTATTAAGCAGGGGCACTTCAAAAAGTATGTCGATGACTTTGCTCTCATTCGAGAGAAAAATCAAGAGGAATCGAGAAAGAATCATCGTGGTCGCAAAGGTCTTCACTGTGTGGGGACCATCTTTGGAGGGCCACACCTCACGGGGAATTCTCGAGGCACCTAGGAAATGTATGCTTGTGCAGCCCGTCATGACCCCATAAGTGTGATGAGCACGACGCCATGACTCGCCAAGGTTCGCAGAGAGGAGGAAATCACATTCTCTGAGAAGGACGCGGTGCGATTACATCATCCTCACAAGGATGCTTTCGTCATCGTGCCTAAAATAGGTCGGTGTGAGGTCCATAGAATGTTGGTGGACAATAGAAGAACCGTGAACATCTTGTTCCAGCGAGCATTTGAGAAGATGAAACTAGATGAGGCAGATCTGAAGCCTGCCTTTATCCCTTTGTATGGTTTCACCGAGGACCATTTGATTCCCAAAGAGACGATCTCGCTCCAGGTCACGTTGGGAGAGACCAACAAGATTACCAAAATGATTGAGTTCTTAGTAGTGGACTGTTCATCCGCTTTCAATGGCATCTTAGGACGACGTCTACTTCGAAGCTTCAAAGCGGTCACTTTAATCTACCATTTGAAGATGAAGTTCCCCACCCCGATGGGGATAGGGGAAGTAAGTGGATCTCAACGCGTATTTCGCGACTACTATGTAAGGGTAGTGTAGATGGCGTGCAAGGGAAAAAGAACTCCAATCGGCATCCTTAGGCAGGCAATGACAATCAATAGGATCGAGCCACAGCCTGGCCTTGTTGAGGATAACATGGATCCTCGTACCCAGGAGGGTCGGTCGAGGACCTATCTAAGGTATCAGTTAATCAAAGCTAGCCAAGCCGAGTGTTGAGAATCGGAAGTAATCTCAACCCTCAGCTTGCCAACGACCTGACAAGCTTCCTCAGGGAAAATGTCGACGTATTTGTATGGACTCATGCTGACATGGTTGGGATCAGCTCGAATATTATATGTCATGCCCTAAATATTGATAGTGTGGTCAGGCCGGTTCACCAGAAGAGAAGAGCAATGGACCTCGAGTGATATAATGTCTTGAAAGTTGAGGTAGATAATCTTCTTTTAAACAGATCCCTTCGAGAGGCACTTTACCCAAGCTGGGTTGCCAACCTGGTCTTAGTAATGAAGCCTAAAGTCAAATGGCAGACCTACGTTGCTTTCACCAACCTTAACAAAGTCTGTCTGAAGGACAACTTTCCCTTGCTGAGGATCGACCAGCTTGTCGATGCCACCTCCGGGCATGAGCTACTAAGTTTTATGGATGCCTACTCGGGATATAATCAGATTCCGATATACGCATTGGATGAAGAACATACCTCATTTGTTACGGAGCGGGGGCTGTATTGCTATAAGGTTATGCCCTTCAGTCTAAAGAATGCTGGGGTGACTTACCGGTTAACGAATGTTTTCTGAACATATCAGAAAATCAATGGAAGTCTATTTTGATGACATGTTGGTCAAATCGCATGTCGTTTTAAATCACATAGGACATCTTGTTGAGATGTTTGGTATACTCCGAAGGTACAGAATGAAGCTCAATCATCTCAAGTGTTCGTTTGGAGTATCATCGGGAAAATTCTTGGGATATATGGTTAACCAGAGGGGAATAGAAATCAATCTTGAAAAGATTCAAGCTCTCCTCGATATGAGAAGCCCGACCAACTGAAAACAGGTTCAGAGTCTCAATGGGAGAATATCGGCTCTCAATTGCTTCATATCAAAGGCAATAGATCACTGCTTGCTATTTTTCAACATACTCAGGGTCAATAAAAGGTTCGAATGGACTCCGGACTGCGAACAGGCTTTCTAGAATATTAAAGAGCACCTCAAAAAGCCACATCTCCTGTCCAAGCCTCTTCCTCGGGAGATTCTTCTTCTCTATATGTTTGTCTCTCAACATGCGATCAGTGCAACTCTAATCCGAGAAAAAGACATAGTCTAATGGTTAGTATATTACACGAGCATGGGACTATTGGATGCGGAGATTTGGTATCCAAAAATGGAGTGATTAGCTTATGCCCTGTTGATCGCCTCTAGGAAGTTGCGACCTTATTTCCACACCCACACAATCCACGTATTGACCAATTATCTGCTCAAGCAAGTCTTTCAGAAACCAGAAGCTTCGGGTAAGTTGCTCGAGTGGGCAATGGAACTAAGTCAATTTGATCTACGGTAAAGACCGAAAGCAACCATTAAAGGGCAGGTTGTTGCCGATTTCATCTCAGAGTTTACATACTAACCGACTCAGGAATTTGACCAACAAGCCAGTGAAGTCGCCTAGGAAACTATTCGAAATTTATCGACCTGGAGCCTCTATGTCGATAGTTCCTTGAACAGGAGGAGGGCTAGGGCAGACTTTCTCCTCCTTAGTCCCCCATTGCTGGACTTGGACGCATTAGAAAGTATTCCTGTTCAGTACATAGAGATCCCAAGTATCAGCTCGCCTGAACAGGTTGTGGTCATGACTAAGTCAGTTTCTTGGATGATCCCAATTATTCGGTACCTCCGAGATGGGACCTTGCCCAACGACAAGACTGAAGCAAGAACCCTACGAACCAGAGCTACTTGTTACACACTCATAGGATCAGTTGTACAAACGAGGGTTTAGTGCCCTTCTCCTTTGATGTGTAATCGATGGGGAAGTAGATTATATCATGAGAGAGATACATGAAGAGATTTGCGGTAATCACACCGCCGCACGATCCCTCGCCAACAAAGTTGTTCGTCAAGGGTACTACTGGCCCTTGCTTCAAGAAGACACCTTTAACTTTGTAAAAAAGTGTGACAAATGCCAGAGGTTTGCGAACATACTGTGAGCTCCTTCCCACCAACTGATAACCATGACCAGCCCCTGGCTATTCTTCATGTGGTGGATTGATCTTATTGGATCCATGCTAGCTGGAAAGGGAGGGGTCAAGTATGTAGTGGTCGCGGTGGATTATTTCACCAAATGGGTGGAAGCTGAACCATTGGCCGCGATCATTACCAAGAAGCTCAAGGACTTCGTCTTAAAAAATATAGTGTGCCGCTACGGAATTCCTCATACCCTCATCTCTGATAATGGGAAGGCCCATACTACATCGCTAAGGTAATACGACTGAGGACTTATCACCTAAAAAGGCTTAACGGTTTCGAAGTACCGCGAGTTTGGAATGCTGAACATCTTCGCCCCTATTATCAGTAATTTCGAACTCACTCTTTAATTTCCTTATAAAGACTTCTCTTTTTGGCTTTCTAAATAAGATCACTCTTATGTAATATTGTTCC
>CM047909.1:14828042-14866389 GCA_026229545.1 Pistacia atlantica | reverse complement strand
GTAATATTGTTCCTCGCATTTGTTTGCCTTCATATTCGCATATGTAATATTTGTGTAGTACAAAATTTATAAGTGCTATAATGACCTCATGTCCACATGTGTAATGTTTGTGAGGCACGAAAAATTATAAATGTTCACAAATGATTTAAGAAATAATCTTTTTATTTATTAAAACTAAGTGCAAATACAAATGTGCGAGCACATGCGCGGTTGTAAAAAAGAAAAATAGAAACAATCACTGATCTTTGTTCCCAAGCCCTGAAGGTGCAACCTCGGTGTCTCCAGGTTGGTTGTCGACTGCCTGGTCAGCGCTGGTTCCTTTGGGACATACTCCACGGATGATCATCTTCTGGATAAGGCCCTTGATCTTCCTCTTCATCATCGGCATGTGCCATAGAAGCGAGGATCCTTTGATAGTCATCCGGGAGATCAGTGAGGTCTATGTTCGAATTCTTTGGTCATAGGGCATAAATGGACTGAATAAACCAGTCAATGACTCTCCTTTCAATTTCTAGTTCTTATTGCTTCATCTCTTCGGTTAACGAAGTGACACGACCCTAGGACAATTCGAGGTCTACCTCAAGTGCCCACCTTTGCTTCTCGGTGGTTTCCCACAACCGCACTCTTTCTTCTTTTGCTCACAAGGCCCGTTCGGAGTTTGCTCGTAGCTCTAGCTCTTTTTGCCAGCCTCTTTGGTAAGCTTAGCCATTGTCCTTTGGAGCTCTTTGAACTTTCCTCTCCCCTCTTCTCTAGCTTGATCTTTTTGAAGTCCACCGTATGGAGTGTAGCATTCCTCTCCGACATGTATTAGGATCACCTGAATGGTGGATAGGTTTATCTCCTTCTGCATAGCTTCTAAGTCCCATTTCAACTGCGCGTTATCCTCTTTTAGCTCGATGAACCCCCTAGCGGCTTCCAGTTAGGTCTTTTGCTGGGTCAAGTGCATAGCGAGCAAAGATTGCATAGTGAAGGAAACGGAGGGTTATATTCCATTTCATTGAAAAAACAAGGGAAATACAAGAAAGTCCTCGATGAGGACGAACCTTCTTACCTGGCTTTGCGGCTGGAAAGCAATGGTCATCAGGTCTACAGGGTTGGAAGCCACGAATTGTTCAAAGGCCTCGGCGACAGCACTCTAGGAAGGTGAACATCACTAGCTGTAAGTGCTCCAAGAATTTTCCCATGGAGTCAAACACAGGCATGCCAACTCCCACAGCAGGTGGCGTCTTGCCCACCGTCTCTTTACCCGCTCTTCCCCTAAGAGCCACGGTCTCCCCTTGCCTCCTGTGCGAACCCTCAAGGGCAAGTGTAATGCTGGTCATGCGCTTGGAGGGCCCTTCCCGAGCGAAAGGCCTGGTAAGGTTGTGACCTCCCTGGTGCATGCCCAAGCCCTCCGGCTCAGACTTTGATTCCTCGACTTGCAGCTGCTTCCTTTTCTTGGATTTTTGGGCCACAGTCTTCTGCAAAGGACGAGCAACCGCAAGCTAGGGAGGGTCCGTTGGCTATTCAGCAAAAGTTGGCACCCCCGCTGGTGTTCCTTTGACGAGGGTACCATTAGGGAGGGCCTACCTTGGCTGATCCCATGGCACCGACCCGAGGAAAGACGAACCCCCTAGCTCTCAACGACATGGGTACTTTGGGTGGCATGGTCGTTGCATGCAAGTATCATTAGAAAAAGTGTTCGCTGCATGCAAAAAATAAAGATTGGCTAAGGCTACAGACACTTACAAAGAAAGGGTTCCTAAGGTCGCTTTGGAATTAAAAAAGTTGTACTTCCTCAAGTTAGTGGTCATCACGAGCAGATTCGCGTCGCGACTCTAATTGAGCAGGTGACCAAATGTTGTTATTCGATTAAAGTCAGTGAGAGCCGTCAACCTGGTCGCCTTGTTCCCTGCGAAAGAAACGGGATAGTTCGTTAGCAAAAATTTAAAGAAAGTAAAAAATTCACCAAGTTAAAAGAAGGAAGACCTACTCGGCTCCCTTAAAATGGCAAATGCCATTGTAATTGAAAAAGAAAAACTTCGGTCTCATATGCCCCGACATTACTAGGGTAATTTGTTGGAGTAGGTGCCCTAGAGTCAATCAATTATTGTGGAATTGACTCTTTGTAATAATGTTCATTAATCAATAAAATGCATTTTATACTATATCACGTAAATCATTATTATTGCAATATGTATTGATATATGTCCTTAGAATGGTAGAACCGTGATGAGGGTATCAAGTGTTTCAAATCTTGATAGTGAGAACCCTATGAGCACATATGGTGGCCATTCTAGAAACGTCCGTAGCCCTAGTATTATTCTATAGTAAGGGCACATATAATACCGTAAGGCTATCATAGTGTTGAATGACCCTATCGAAAGGCAGTGGCTGATCTCACTTGTCAAGGTTGGTTTGGTGACAACTTGGTGCAACACATGGGTGCTTGTTGTAGGTGATTACACCGCGGCAAGTTCACTGACTGACCCACCATAGGATTCCATATGGATGGTAACCCCAGTGTCTATGGAAAACAAATCCTCTAACGAATGGTGGTGCATGTGATCCTTAGATTTGAGATCATCTGAGTGCCTTGTGGACCGATTGGTGTAGTTTGACACTAGCCTAACGCAGTTCTTTTCAGAGCTGTCAATACGGTGGTGAATGGCTTTATCAAGGAGTGTATCAAGACTATGGTAGATTGATAGAGGATTCATCACTCCCGAGTATAGGAGAAAGTTATCTCATGACGCAATTTAGTAAATGGCAATGACACTAAAACTGTGGCCACAGTGGGATTGAGTTGTTGCTCTATCCAGTTTATAATACTGCGGGTTATTGGTCCAAAACTGAATAAATAATATCGAGAGTAACCGAAGGTTGACACTATTTCTATGCCTTCGTCTCGTTGAGATAACGTATGATGAAAGGATCGAATTGCACGGTAACCATATCGTTGACAGGTAGCTACTTTGTTGAATCCAAATCTATCGGGTGGCCATGATGCCTTGCTAGGGGCCAATCTTGGTCTGTGTATTAGTGAGACTATTAATTGGTGTTAATCGCAATACTATACACTGTCGATATGATGAGGAGCCTATGGGTCACACACATAGAAGACAATTTAAGATCCAAGAAGAAAGAAGGCGTTTTCATCTTTTAAGGCAAAAGGGTATTTTGGTCAATTTCACAGTGTAATTAAATTTGCTGAGGTTGTAGCCGTTATTTAATTTGTTAGAAAAATTAAATAAGTGAAATTACGTTTAAATGTGTGTTCGCACATTTAAATATATATTATCATTATTGTTAAATGTTAATATATATATATATATATATATATATATATATATTAATTGATTTTAATTGAGATAATAATGGAAAAATAAAATATTAAATTGGGAGTGTTTGGCAACATGGGGCATTTGGTTTGGAGCCCAAGCCTATTCCATATGGGATTAGGGCAAATTGATGTACTATAAAAAGAAAAATGTGTTAATTAAATGAAAGATAGATTTTTCTTTGGAAAAACATAGCAGCCCCTCTTTGATAATACACTCCCACGGTAGAAACACTTAAGGCTCTAAAATCAATTCAATTGATTTGCTTTCTTCTTAATCTTGAAGCCAAAGAGGATATAGCAAATCCCTCTTTGGTTCTTTTGAAATTGTCTTCGTGTGGATTACGTGGGTTCGATCCTACACTTGGATTGGTAGCAAAACATTCATTGACGAATTTGGAGGAGCCTCCAACGTGCGTTTGTTTTTCTTTAAACTCAGATTTATTTTTCTGCAGATTTTATTTAATCTAAATTGTAAAATTATACCCTTGATCTTAGCTCATGTAAACGATCCCTGAATTATTTGTTTTGTTTCCGCTGCGTATATGGGACCGTTTACTAATAGTGGTATCAGAGCCTAGGGTATTGAATTTTACAATTTTTATTTGGATGGTTGATAATATGTATTCAATGGATATAATGTTGCCTTATAAAATCTGCCTTAAATCATGTTTTTGAGAAATTGATTAATCAATTAATTTTAATTTATTGATGATTTGTTGGTTTGGTATAATGGTTGATGGATTTTTGTTGAGATCAATGTGTTTGATTGATTGCAAAATCCGTTTAGAGTGTTTTTGGTTGCTATATGAACAGATCCGAAGCTACAGATCTATGTACACTTGCCGCGACGATATAACCCATCGCATAGCGAGCGTTGTTCACGCTGGTGCTGGTGACGAAACCAGTGCTCGCCGCGGCGACATAAAGCATTGCCGCAACGAATGGTCCTCTGGACGAGCGATTGGTGACAAAACCAACGCTCACCGCGATGATCTCTTGGACGGGCGAGCATCAGAAAATCAAAACAGTCACTGCCGTGGTGATATAACCCATTGCCGCGGCAATCGTCCTTAGGATGGGCGCTATACCTAAATCGCCGTGGCGAAGGTACGTTAAGCGTGAACGTTAAGTAATCAACGCACGCCATGGCGTCTAACTCATCACCACAGCGAGCGCACTTTCCGAGTGCATAGGGGCTAGAATGTAAAGTTTTAAAACTTTTGGACCAAACAAATTCTATAAATTATCAGGGGGTAAAAATTAACCCACAAATTTCAAAAATTGATTGTTTTTTAAATGTATGCTTTGTACTTGTTTGTATATTGCATGGTGCCCAGTTCATGAGCCTTAGACCTAAGGGTGAATGTTTTAAAAATATTTTGGGTATGTATGGTTGTATTATTTATTAAATAGGGCCTGTGTGTCCTGCCTTTCTCCTCTTCTCAATGACATTCTCTTCTCATCTAATTCCCCTCGAATGTAAATCCAGGTTTCTAAATTTATTGATGTAAAGAATTTGTATAATTATTTATTGTAAATTTAGAAAGATATTTTTGTAATGTACTTGAAGACGGAGCAAAGGACGAGGCAACCATACTTGAAGACTCAAGATGTTTATTACAGGACCCCTAGGTGACCCACCGATTCCTCTAGGCTCAAAGGAAATCGGTTTTAGTTAGGGCCATGTACCGGCACGTTTTAATAGTTTGTTTAGAATGCATATAAGGTTGAATGTTCAATAACATGCCAAACAATGTCATTCTAACAAAGATAATAATCTGGTGAGACATTAAATAAAAAAAACCCTCAATCAAAATATATTAAGTCATGAAAGCCTTCCATCACCATGGTTTTAATCAAACCACTGTTCGTCGAAACCTTGTTTGCCAAAGCGAAGGGTACACTTCTACCATGGGAGGTTAAAATGCATTAGGAGTTTTCCTTAATGGTGATGGGTCGACTTAAAATGACGGTTTTGCTTGTTCGCCAAAGCAAAGATTGATAAACACGCGTCATAGGCATAGTAGAGCAGTATACATATTGTGTATACGTGGTGACATGTAGTGTCCACTCTACTAATACTGAGAATCACACTTGAGGACGATGGCATGTAGTGTCCATTGGATTGTGTGATTGGCTTGTTGGCTTTCTCATATTTGAGGTTGATAGTGGGAGCTATCAACTGGTGTAGATTAAGTTTGTTGGCCTACCTAATCAACTCATTTTGGCTTGTTCGCCAAAGCAAAGGTTTGAAATAGGCGATGGGATCTCGGTCCACTAGGAAAGTCAATGGGCTTTCCCGAATTAATGGTAAGGGCTATTGACTTAAGTAAAATAGTGGGAGCTTCATTTAATAAAAGACCATATTAAACAATAATGAACATGGTAATAATAGTTATTTTTTTGCACTTGTAGATTTACTTAAATTTGAGCAAAATGATCCCAACATCACTGCGACAAATCATCGAACTGGGAAAGAAATGGAATGGTGAATATTTCTTTGATTGGTATAGAAGTATAAACAATATATTTCAGTCAAGCGATAGATTATACACCATTGAGCAAACTCTATCACCAAAGCCTGTTGATAGTTCTATCCATGAGACTGGGTATGTATATGTGAAGCATACACATGATGCAAAAGCAGAAATGACTAGATACATTGTGCTTGCATCAATGGCACCATTACTGCGACAGTAGTGCCAAAAAATGGATTTAGCTTCTATTCTTCATTTTCTTCAAAGAATATGGTGTCTCGGTCGTTATTCAGATGTAGGATGGAAAAGGGTACCAAAATTCATGATCATATACTCAAGTGGACCGAGTATATGAACAAGCTTGAGATTTTGGGATGTGGACTTAAAGAAGGTTTAGCAATAAACCTAATATTACAGTCTTTTGCAGATTCTTATTCTCAATTCGTCTATGACTTTATTAAGGAAGATAAGAAGAATACCTTTTCCAAACTTCTGGATTTGTTAAAGGCTACTAAGTCAAGCATGAAAATGTTAGAAACATTGACGTTGGTTGAAACCAACTCAAGTGAAAAGGAAAGCGCTTAGAATTCGATGGAAAAGAACTATTGCAGAAAGGAAAAGCGTTTGTCCTCACTGTGGGAATCCCAGCCATTAGAGGAAACATTGCAAGGCCTTCCTAGTAAAGGGAAGAAGAATATTACTTCTTCGTCAGGTACATTCTTGAGATTAACTTCTCCCGTAAACATCTAGTTGACACAAGATGTGGTTCTCACATTTGATTGATGTGCAGGAACTACGGTAGAGTAGATTGCTCGCCGAGGGAGAGGTGAACCTACCAGTTGGAAATGAAGCACGTGCTGCTGCATTTGCTATAGGATCTTATCGTCTGATTTAGCAGATGGACTTGTTTCTTGGAACTTGTGGATTATTATGGTTTTTCTTCGGTTTCTAGAAATTATATTTATGTGTCCACATAGGACAAATGAGAATATTAGGTTTACTAATGGATTAATGTCCTTGAGTATAAATAATATTCTTTATGGAACTGTTTTATAATAATATGTTCTTAAGAAAGACAACAAGGATAATCTCAAAATGACTATTATGCCAACTTTGGCAAGTTGAGCTAGACATACCTAAAGGAATGTGGGATAGTATCACAACTCACTTCTCCTTATACAACCGAACACAAAGAAGTGTCAGAAATGAGGAACAGGACCTTACTTGATATGGTTTGGTCCATGATGAGTTTTAGTGATTTACTTGCATCGTTATGGGGTTATACCCTAGAGACCGCGACTCACGTTTTGAACCGTGTGCTATCAAAGTCTATAGATAAGACTCCATATGAGCTATGGAGTGGGCAAAAGCCCAACTTGTCTTATTTAAAGATTTGGGGTTACGAAGCTTATGTTAAGAAATTGACATCGAACAAACTGAGCCCAAAATCCTATAAATATATATTTGTGGGGTATCTAGAGAAGACCAAAGGATACTATTTCTACCACCTAGAAGAGTGCAAAATTTTTGTTGCTCGATCTGGTGTCTTCCTAGAAAAGGAATATTTTCTAAGAAATACTAGTGGGAGAAAAGTAGAACTCGATGAAGTTTTAGAACCATAAGATATACTAGACGAAGGACATAATGATGTGCCACAGGAAGTGGTTGAGCACATGAGGAGGTTACTCCACAACTTGTGGATCAAAGTGAACCACCTCGGGTAGCATAGAAGCTATGTAGATCTGGAAGAGTATGTCATGAGCCCGAGAGATACGGTTATCTCATGACTCAACATGGTGACGTATTGGTCTACCAAGACGATGAACCCAGAACCTACGAAGATGCTATATCGGATCCAAATTCCATTAAATGGCTTAAAGCCATGAAATTTGAGATGGACTCCATGTAACCACCTGAAGGGGTAAAACCCATAGGGTGTGAATGGGTCTTCAAGAAGAAGACTAACATGGATGGCAACGTGCATACTTATAAAGCACGGCTGGTTGCCAAAGGTTTCAAACAAATTCATGGCATTGAGTATGAAGAAACTTTTTCGTCGGTTGCCATGATTAAATCCATCCGGATTATGCTTGCAATTGCTGCATATCATGACTATGAGTTTTGGCAAATGGATGTCAAAACTGCTTTCCTGAACGGAAACCTTGAGGAGGATGTGTATATGACACAACCTGATGGTTTCGTTCTTGATAGTCAAGCTAATAAAGTATGCAAGTAGCAGAGATCCATTTATGGACTCAAGCAAGCTTCAAGGAGCTGGAACATTCGTTTTGATGAAGCCGTAAAAGAATTCGGTTTTATTAAGAAGAAGATGAGCCTTGTGTTTACAAGAAAGTGAGTGGGAGCGCAGTAGCATTCCTAGTGTTGTATGTCGATGACATACTTCGAATCGGGAATGATATACCAAACTTGTAGTCGGTAAAGACTTGGTTTTCCAAGTGCTTCTCCATGAAGGACTTAAGGGAAATAGCCTACATCCTTGGAATAAAGATCTATCGTGATAGATCGCGTAGGCCGCTCAAACTAAGTTAAAGTACATAGACAAGGTACTGAACACATTCAGTATAGAAAAAATCCAAGAAGGGATTTCTTCTGATGGCATATGTTGCCTATCTCTGTAAGGATATGTGTCTTTATTGATTAATAAGAGAGATAGAATGAAGAAGATCCCACATGCTTTAGCAAGTGGATCCATCTTGTATGCTGAGATTGATATCTGATGTGCATTCAGCACTTGTAATGGATATCAATTAGGCTTAAGTGAGCAATATGTTATGTACTTAGATTGATGTCTTATGTGCATTTAGCACTAGTAGAAGATATCAACTAAATCCAAGTGAATGACACTGGGTGAGTGTCAACGGACATTTAAGTACTTGAAAAGGGCTTAAGAATATATATTCTTGGATTATGGAGGAAAGATGAGCTCACTGTAAAAGAATACAGTGACGCTATTTTCCAAACGGGAAAAAGATGATTATAGTTTGCAATTTGGGATTACACAATTTTGTCTCAATGTAACTACAGTGAGCTGGAAGAGCTCGAATCAGTGTACTGCAGTGAATTCTACAATTGATGCTAAGTGTAATGCATTATTTAATGCAGCCGTGTAGGCGGTTTGGATCAAAAAGCTCATTACTGAACTTGATATGATTTCAAGCATTGCTAATCCAGTATAGTTGTATTGCGATAACAATGGAGCCATTGTTGTGGCTGAGGAATCACGGTCTCACCAATAATCCAAACACTTACTTAGTTGATTCAATCTGATCTGAAGGATCGATAAGAAACGGAATGTACAAATTTGCAGAATACCTACCAACCCACTATTAAAGTTTCTGTTGTAGTAGAAGCATGATGGGCACTTGGGTCATTCAATGTTGAGTGCATGAATGACTGGCTATAGTGTAGGCACTTGGGTCATTCAATGTTGAGTGCATGAATGATTGGCTATAGTGCAAGTGGGAGATTGTTGGAGTAAGGTGCCCTAGAGCCAATCAATTATTGTGGAATTGACTCTTTGTAATAATGTTCATTAATCAATAAAAGGCATTTTATACTATATCGCGTAAATCATTATTATTGCAATATATATGGATATATGTCTTAGAATGGTAGAATCGTGATAAGGGTATCAAGTGTTTCAAATCTTGATAGTGAGAACCCTATGAGCACATATGGTGGCCATTCTAGAAACGTCCGTAGCCCTAGTATTATTCTGAAGTAAGGGCACAAATAACACGGAAAGGCTATCATAGTGTTGAATAACCCTGTCAAAAGGTAGTGACTGATCTCACTTGTCAAGGTTGTTTGGTGACAACCTGGTGCAGCACATTGGTGCTTGCTATAGGCGATTACACCGCAGCAAGTTCACTGGACTGACCCACCAGAGGATTCCATATGGATGATAACCCCAGTGTCTATCGAACAAATCCTCTAAAGAATGGTGGTGCATGTAATCCTTAGATTTAAGATCATCTGAGTGTCTTATGCACCGATTGGTGTAGTTTGACACTAGCCTAACGCAGTTCTTTTCAAAGTTGTTAATACGGTGGTGATTGGCTGCATCAAGGAGTGTATCAAGACTATGGTGGATTGATAGAGGATTCATCACTCCCGAGTATAGGAGAAAGTTATCTCACGGCGCAATTCAGTATATGGCAATGACACTAAAACTATGGCCACAGTGGGATCGAGTTGTTGCTCTATCCAGTTTATAATATGGGTCATTGGTCTAGAAACTGAATAAATAATATCGAGAGTAACCGAAGGTTGACACTATTTCTATGCCTTCGTCTCATCGAGATAACGTATAATGAAAGGATCGAATTGCACGGTAACCATATCATTGACAAGTAGCTACTTTGCTGAATCCAAATCTATCGGGTGGCCATAATGCCTTGCTAGGGGCCAATCTTGGTCTGTGTATTAGTGAGACTATTAATTGCTGTTAATCGCGATACTATACATTGCCGATATGATGAGGAGCCTATGGGTCACACACATAGAAGACAATTTAAGATCCAAGAAGAAAGAATGGCGTTTTCGTCTTTTAAGGTGAAAGAGTATTTTGGTAATTTCACAATGCAATTAAATTTGCTGAGGTCGTAGCCATTATTTAATTTGTTAGAAAAATTAAATTAGTAAAATTACGTTTAAATGTGTGTTCGCACATTTAAATATATATTATCATTATTGTTAAATGTTAATATATATATATTTAAATATATATATTAATTGATTTTAATTGAGATAATGATGAAAAATAAAATATTAAATTGGGAGTATTTGGCAACATGGGGCATTTGGGTTGGAGCCCAAGCCTATTCCATATGGGATTAGGGCAAATTGATGTACTATAAAAAAGAAAAATGTGTTAATTAAATGGAAGATAGATTTTTCTTTGGAAAAACACAGCAGCCCCTCTTTGATAATACATTCCCACGGCAGAAACACTTAAGGCTTTAAAATCAATTCAATTGATTTGTTTTCTTCTTAATCTTGAAGCCAAAGAGGATCTAGTAAATCCCTCTTTGGTTCTTTTGAGATTGTCTTCGTGTGGACTACGTGGGTTCGATCCTATACTTGGATCGGTAGCAAAACATTTGTTGACAAATTTGGAGGAGCCTCCAACGTGCGTTTGTTTTTCTTTAAACTCAGATTTATTTTTCTGCAGATTTTATTTAATATGAATTGTAAAATTATACCCTTGATCTTGGCTCATGTAAACGATCCCTGAATTATTTGTTTTGTTTCCGCTGCGTATATGGGACCATTTACTAACATAAGTTAAATATGCCTCCCTCGATCGTGGACCGCTTCGAGAGGTAATAAGAGTCCTTGTCCTTGCTCTTTTTCAAATAATACGAGCAAGCAAGCTTTAGCGAAGTCAACTCGAGACCGTTCTCACCACACGTGATGTACATAGCCACGACTATCATATATGGCGTCAGTTGTAAAGGCGTGTGACCTCGAAGTGATCAAGGATCGGCCTTATAAAGGGATGGAAGGGAATCAGTGCTCTGTATTTGAATATATTCTCGGAGATCGTAGCCATTCCTTTTGGCGGATTCCGAGCTGAATGCGACTTGTACTGGTAGACGTCTACGCTAAGTGTGTATTGGTTCTATTGCCTTTTGTATTTCTTCTCGGGTAGCCACCGATAGAATTTCTTGTAAGGGACCCGTTAGGGCATCTTGCACTAGTAAGCTCACCACCTCGTCTGTTTGGTCGCTAAAGGGTCAATCTCTTCTACCATCTAAAAAAGAGCAACAGGTAAGGGATTACTTAGTCTTCGTACAAAGCTTTGTACGATGATGGGGAAGAACAGAAAACCACAATGTACCTTCCTTAATCCCTAGAAAAAACCCTAAAAATCCTTAGGGACCACCCCCAGAGATTCATGCCCTAAAAGAAAACCCATTCTCCATTCAACCGCTATAAACACCCACCATTATCGCCTAATTATCTACAAAACGGAAAAGGGAAAGTAATGGAAGGATCTTCCTTACCTCTTTGGATGTGGGGATTGAACTTCCTGTTACAAATGTCAAACATGCACCAACTTGGAGGATGGAAAATCTGGTCTTGCGAAAGCTTCTTGCTTTTCCTGTAAGAGTGAGTGTTGTGACGTTGCTTAAGGCGAGCCTGGGGTTTTATAGTGGAAGAAATGGTGATTGGTTTTCCTTAAGCCAAGCGACGTTTGGGTGGAATACATCTCTTGCAGTTGATTCGCAACCACGTGTCATTAATTGGCGAGAAGGAGTAACCACCACGCTTCAAAAAATTCAATCGTCAATCATCGCTTCCCTCCATTGAAATAAACGAGCGACAGCTTGATTCCTTCCTCCACATTAAATGTGCTTTATCTGCATTTAATGGCCGAATAGGGAACGTTGTTTTAGTATGACTTGCATTTAATTTGCATGACTAGTATTTATTATACACAAGACACGTCTATCAGAATAAAGGTCGCTTTATTAATGGGTTAGCTGTATAGTACAATGGATAACACCTGAAAAGGTTGTTAGAATAGAACACTCTTCGTCGCATGTCGAATATGAAACGAGGTGATCCTTTATCAATAGAAATGCACCAAGTTCTATCAAATCGCGGACCTAGGTCGAGATACGAAGCACATTGGTATAGAATTGAGTAGGGTTTAATTTAGGTCACCGACTTTGTGGAAGAAGACCATCTCAAGTCGCTTATAAGAGTGTGTACCGCGACCTCCTTGCAGCCGTCAGCGGCGGCCAGGCATCATTTGAGACATGTCAAATCAAGGCATAATTGTGAAGTTCTCAAGGTTTGATCCTCAAACCTTAAAAACTAGGGGACTTCTGTTATGACTGAAAAGGCATGGTTGACGTGGAGCCTTGTCAGCATGAGGTGGTTAGAACTTGGGAAGGTTCTACGACCGCTCAGACGCGGCCACGTAGCATAATGGCGTAAGTGGCACGCCCCTGTTAATGCAATGGGTGAGTGCTAGGTTAGTAGATAGTTGGAAATCATCCACATGTCTAAACCCTACATAAATCGAGGAAATCACTCGGGCAAGTGAGCAATGGGACACAGAGAAGGATTTTGCATGGTATCCACCCACTTGCAGATTTAGTAATCATTACCTTGGTTTATCCCACTATAAATAGGGGCCTTCCCTCCCATTTGTGGGATTGGACTAATTTTACTCTAAAATAGCCTTCTCTCTCTCTCTCTCTCTCTCTCTCTCTCTCTCTCTCTTGTATTCTCTCTAAATGGTAGCTCAGCTCGCTGAATACGACCTGACCTCTACCCTCTTGTTAATACAATAGCAGTGGACGTATGATTCACTTTTGAGCATCCGAACCACTTTAAACATTGCCTTTCACTCTTTATTTAACTAAATATCCGCATATCACGTGTGACATCTAAGTCTGCTTAGCATTTCACACGTGCAAGTAATTGGTGTCAAAAATCAAGTATCAACATATATATATATATTACGAAGTCTTAAATATGGTGATTGAACCCATCATCATAACGCATCTATTATTTATACAAACGCACAGAAACACTTTTGTATTTTTTTGAAGAGGGCAAATTTGAATAACATATATTTATTTATTTCTTGTGAACATTTGCTTTTATTTTGAAGGCAAAAGTTGTTAAAAGTTCATAAGAAAATTGTCTTTTAAGTAATTAAATCAGTATATATATATATATATATATATATATATATATATTACGAAGTCTTAAATATGGTGATTGAACTCATCATCATAACGCATCTATTATTTATACAAACACACAGCAACACTTTTGTATTTTTTTGAAGAGGGCAAATTTGAATAACATATATTTATTTATTTCTTGTGAACATTTGCTTTTATTTTGAAGGCAAAAGTTGTTAAAAGTTCATAAGAAAATTGTCTTTTAAGTAATTAAATCAGTAAAATGAGTCCAAACTTCTATTTTCTATCACCCTTTGAGCGCTAAAATATAAAATTTCTTTCTTTCTCTTATTAAATGTAGGGATGTTTATATCTAACAATTTATATAAAGGTTTATTTATGTCAGGATTCTAACTTCAGAGAAGGTGCAAATCCAATTCGATGTTGGCACAAATATTGAACTAGATGAGGTTAAAATTAACAACACTGAGAAAAATTACAAAAAGGTGAAATTAATTGCACTGATAAGAATTTAGGGTTTATCTTAAGTCAACTTCTACTACTTAATTGTAATTTTTTTCTGCTTCTTCATCTTATATACAGGTTGCTTTAAAATGGATATTTGTAATCTCCATCATTACTTTTCAGCTTTTATCAGTAATTTTTGAACAGCTTTCCTTAAAGCCTCACTTTCGTTTTACGCTGGTGGTGATGGTGACATCTTTCGTGGCGATGCTTATTTGTATCGGTGAGATTATTTACAAGGTCGAATCGAAAAGGTTAAGTGGAAGAAGAAGGGCAAGATATATTGGTTTTATCATCCATCTCCAAATCACAAGTGTTTTGGTTCTTCCAAGGATTTTTTTGGTTTGATTTGCTTCACCCTTCAATTCATTTGCACAACAATTGGCTTACTTTCTTTACATTCACAATGAATTGTGCAAAGTTCTTTGCCTTTGTTTGGTTACCTTTGCGTCTGGTTTATTATGGTCTAAATATACGTAGGATCAAAATAAGCTATGGCCTTTTGTAGATTTACACAGCACATGTTATTTAAGAGATGCGCCAAACAAGCACGGAAGTGGGAAGATTTCCGAGAACATTTTAGAGAATTCTTTAAAAAATTAATTAAAGCTCATTTAGAAAATTTGCGGGACATTTTTTTTCCCTTTCATTAAGATTGGCATGTTTTCAAATTTTTCATACATTTTATTAATTAATTTTTAAGTTAAGGAGGTATTTATTTTTCTCTCTGAAACTATAGGAAATCATTATTGATTGATTGAGCGTGGATCTTAGATCATCATCTACATATATTGAATACTCTTCCAATTTCTTGAACTTATGGTGCCTTTTCGAGCAGTATACATAAACTATTAAATACTTGAAAAAATAAAACGCATAAAATTTAATGTAGACGTTTTATAATATGGAAAATTTTACGCAAACGTTTTGTGACCGCATTCTCTGTGTAAGTAATTTTAGTCTTTGAAAAAAAATTTAAAAAAATAAAAAAACTTGTCTTTCTCAATTTTTTTATACAGGACTTGGCCTTAACCCTGTCAAGGGCCGGTCTGTAAAACCCCATTTCTAATTTAGTAATAGCATGAATTTTACTTAGTTATTTAATTCCCCTTTTATTTGATTTTATGGTATTGTTGTAAGAAAGGGGTATTTCTGTCAGTTTTTAAAGTTTGTTTTAAGGGGTGAAAACAAAGAAATAAATTATTATGGGTTTGCAGACCAAAGGGGAAAAATCTGGACACTTTTTTGGGGGAAAGCTTATGTGGCGGGGTTAGATAAAATTAAGAGAACTTTGGGGCGGCAGATGAATTTCAGAAAAACTGTCTTGGTTTTAAAGAAAAAAAAAACTGGGCAATTCGCCCAAATGAACAAGAAGAAAACGAGAGCAGAGGAATAAAAAAAAAAACAGAGAAGAAGAGAGAGGGAGAAGAAGAAGAGAGAGAAAGGAGAGAAGAAAGAAAGGAAAGGAAAGAAAGAGAGAAAAGATAGAAGAGAGGATAGAAAGAAAGAAGAAGAAAAAGGAGAAGAGAGGAGAATGGGTTTCGGCTGAAAATGGTAGAGTGAGAGAGAAGAGTGGAGGAGAGTGCAGGGAGCTTCGGCTGAGTCAGAATTGTGAATGGATCAAATGAAAGTTTTCTTAAAAAATTCAGATTTATGTTTTGCATGTTAAATATAGTTGGCCATTTTTGCTTTTTGATGAGTTTTGATCTGAATTTGAAGCTTGCTGAACTTGCTTTCCTCTCCATGCTTTTGGATGAATGTTTGGTTGGTTAATTTGGGGCTTAAAATGGAGTGTATTTTGCTTGCTAGCTGCACCTGTTTGCATTCGGTTGTTTGACTAAATTGTGATGTTGGCTGGATATTTTACCTTAGCCATGTCCCGGTTGAGCAAATTTTTGAGTGAAAGTGTCTCAGATCTGAATTTAACAAAGCTGATTTGTGTTGCATATCACCAAATCTTTCCTAAAAACACAAGACTCATGTTTGTATATTAATGTCTTGTTGAGAAGCCTTGTTATTTTGTGAAGACTGCTTAAATTGTTTTCTTTTACATGTTTTTGGACGAATCTTTGAAGTGCTTGATTGAGTTTTTAAGTGTTTTTGATGAAATTATTGCTGAGGGTATTAAACTGCATACTTGACTGGACAGAATATGAAAGAAAGGACTGAGATTTGTGATGTTGGTAAATAATTCTCGGTAAAAAGCGAAAATGGGGTGCTTTTCGTCAGTTTTGAAAGCATGCTTTAAAAACTTGCATTTTACCCCTGTTTTCCATGAAATCTCATATGTTGGCATGATTTATCCTTACATGAAATATTCTTATATTATTATTATTATTATTTTTGCTCTTGGGTTTAATTATAATTATAATGTGTTATATGAGTTTTGACTTTTAAAAGTGATATTTGCTTATGATTTGTATCGGACATATGCTAAGATCATGTGATGTTGAAATAATTTTTAATCTGAGTTAAACCGTCAGTTTCTGAAACATGTTTAAAAAATTGTAGTTTCACCCCTATATGTGATTTTTGGGTCATATATGTATGATTTATAAGCACATACGTAATATGCTCTTGACTTACATGTTACTTGAGATTATGTATGAGATTGTTGTGGTGCTAAAACCACCCTGCGAAGTACCCATCCCCTAGAGTTACAAATTTTCAGATCTAGTTTATGGCTCTATGCATGCGTATGACAGTTATCAATGCTCTGCCTAGGCGTTGAGTGATCCGCCAAGTATGACAGTTTTGAGGCTCTACCCGCGCGATGATAGATCTTGCCAGGTATGACAAGTACATCTCTCACTCTGCTTGCGTGTGGGACGCCCACTAGGTATGACAAATTTTCCCAAGGGTACTAGTTGTGATGAGAGTTTCTAATACCAAATGTTAAGGTTTTATTTAGAATTCGATACAGTTAAAGGAAGTAATTCAAAGTATAGTTTACTGAGTGCAGGATGGTTAGACATAAATCTCATATTGCATACGTGAATGGGTGGTTGCTTCCATTGCATATTCATATAATTATATTCTCATCAGGATTTGCTTAAGAATTGTTGCATGCTATCATTATTTCTTTTTTTTAAAACTTTTATAAACCTCCCCTTTCCCCCACTCACTGAGTATTTCAGCTCACCCCTTTTTAAAATGTTTTTCCCCCTTCACCAGGACCTCCCGGAGATCATGCCAAGTAGTGAGTCTTTGCTCAGGGTTGTGCCACGCGTCGACATCTTTTTGTGTGGGTTTTATATTTATGTCGTATTGTATTTTGGACTTCCACTTCAAAAACTCATGTTTCCCTATCATGTATTTCCTTTGTTTATATTTTGAAATGTGTAGTATAAGTGGAAAAACCTGATACCACAAGTTTCCTTAAATCTTTTCTTTTTGTAAAACAATAGATGGTGTATGTTTTTTTTGAGATGCTAGAAATGGAAATACTATGATGTTATTCAGGAAAAGTAAGTCCTTTAACATGTTTCACAGTTTTTCTATATGGCACCTCGGGTATCCGAGTCTTGTGGGAGTGCCCAGATCCTATGGGATGAGGAAATTTGAGACGGGTCGTGTCACGATCTCTGAGTCAAGCATTCCAACCGAATGATGTCATGTTGACGTCAATATTCATCGTAATAAAATTTGGACTTAGGAATAGGCATTCCACTCGAATCTCCAATTTTTCAAAATTTGGCAGAACAAGTAACAACTTGATGGAATAGGATGTTTTGTAAGAAAAGACTTACCTGAAAGTCTATTACAATCATTTATTACATAAAACACAATCAATCAATCAGCCAAACAGTTGACTTTTTTACTTGAGCGCATGACCGTGTAGGATGGTCGTGCGTGTGCCACCCAATTTGGCAGAATGATGCACGACTATGAGGAATGATGTCATGCGAAACTGCATGTTCATCTAGGCAACTTTCTTTTATAGGCAGTCGTGTTTTGCTCGTGTACGGTCATACCATTACAGAAATTTGCCTATGCACAATCATACCATTTGATAAACTTGTTTTGGTTTGCTTATGACTTATGTCATACCTCAACGTGTTATGGTTTGTTCAATCAACGTTTTGGATAGTTTTGACACATCAAAACACATGTGAGGTCAACAATCTCCCCCTTTTTGATTGATGACAAAACTAAACAAAAATTGAGTTTCAGTTAAGCACAATACCATATATTCAACTATTCAACATGCATTTTTCATAAACCAAAACATGAGAAGAGCTCCCCTTAAATTGTGAACTCTTCTTCCAAATATGCATTTTTCATAACATGAATATTGAGCACCAATGCTCCCCCTTTCACCAAGCATATTCTCAATCATATCAACAAACACAAAACACTTTAGTTGTATACACTTCGCAACAATCACAAAATAGTTTGGATTCTTATATTGTAATCTACCAAAGGGGTTCTTATGTATTTTATAGTGGAACCATGGATAAATCAATAGTAACGTACCACCAAAGTAATTTTTCATTCCAAAGGAGATTAATTATCCTGAAAGTTGGGCATTTTATTGTTGATTGGTTTATTATGAGATTTAGTTGTTTGTTGCATTCCCCACAAATGCCCCCCCTTTCACCAAACATATCCTCAATCATATCAACAAATAGTTGTTTGTTACAATATTACAACTTGAGATCTCGTGAGAATAATGTGATGGTGATATTTATGACTTATTTTTGTTTTATTTATGTCCATGGGATACAATAAATAAAGTATTATATATTGTGACATTGTTTATATATATGGTTTTGTTTATATTTTACACTATAATATTAATCTTGAACATTGATACTCTGAATTATGGATGTTTGTATGAGATGGAAATTAAGAATTGATATTCATTTTTAATTATTTCTTGTTCACCATATGACTCTCCACATACACTTGATGGTTAAAGATTACCTTTAACACTTAAATAGACTGAGAGTCAATAGATTGATTTTTATATTTGTCTTCAAAGGTAAGAGAATTTATTAAAGATGAAGTGTGAATGTCCTTATTAGCCTTGTATTATTTAATTTCTTAAAAACTCAATCTGCTTGTAATGAGAATAAGGGTAATATTTTGAAATTGAAATTCTGGGATAAAGGTGTACATTTTTTTTTTTGAAGGAATGTTACAAGAAAGTTATTTTTAAGCTTTCATTTTTCGTGTAGTGCTTAATAATTTTTTTTTTTTTTTTTTCTTCCTTGATGCACTGCATATAGTTGAATATCTCTTCCTTCATCATTTTTCTACTATTTGAATAAAAAGATGAAGATTTTCTTCATGCTTGTTTTAGTAATTTTGAAGGGAAAATTGACAAGGTAACAAATTTTCCGCATATTAAATTTTAATTTATCTACAAAAACATTAGTACATTCTTGACCAATTTTACCTCAATTAGGGGGAAGTATTTACTACATTGATTATTCTTTATATCATGTTTATATACGAGTCTTGAAAAGTTTCAAAGTGTTAAAAAAAAAAAAAAATTAAAGCTTTAATTGAAGGTTTTTAAAACTATAAAGAAATTTTGAGGTGATAAGTATTATGATGAACATGAAACTATTATTTATATAATTGTTTGCAAAATACTTCAAAAAGTTTTGGTATGCCTTGTACCCCTAAGCAAAATGAGATGGCTGAGAGACAAAGTCGCACTAATAAATGTATGGTGAAATATTGATGACATGAATTCTATGAAGTGTAATTGTTTGTGATACTTGTGTTTTCTCTTAATAAAGTTGTACTCATTGGGTTATAGATGAGTGGTTAAAGTTAAAAGTGATGAAAAAGCTTTAAGGCTAGGTTATTAGCTATGAGCTTCACAAAAAGGTATATATTTCATAGAAATGTCATTTCTCTTATGTATTCTAATGTTTATTTATTTATTTTTAATACCTTAAACTTCATATTTTATACTCATATATATTTTAAGGTCAGTGGGAGGAAATTTTTAATTTTCTTTTGGGTGACTATATTGGATAGATTTTCTTTAATCTAGACATGCTTTATGCTCACATGTGGTAAATCTAATCTCTTGAGAGGCAATTAGATATTGTGAGCTGGTCACACCAAATGCCTCAATTTTTAATCAGTTTTGGTATATGTTTTATAATGGCTTATGGGGCTGTTTTGGATAAATTCTTTGTTAGGATTATTTTAGAATTAGGATAATTGTGTTAATTCTTTTATTATTATCTTTTATAATTATGTTAAGTCTTTTATAATTATATTATTATCTTATTAGGATAGAATTAGGAATTATCTTGTTATCCCTTTATAATTAGAGTCCTTTTAGGACTTATTATCCCTTTATAATTAGAGTCTTTTTGGGAGTCAATGGAGTCAAGTGTAAGGTTATATAATAGTCCTAAATCTAGATTGTGGCAATCAATGAAGAATTTTGTCAATTAATCTCTCTATCTTTGATTCTTGGAGGTCTCTATTCCTCATATAAATAGATCACATCCCAAACCCTATCATTGGTGCTCTCATTCCCTAGTTATGGCTGAAGGCATTCGCTTGCGTCTTTTGGATGAGCAGCTTGCTAAAATTACGGCCCTACAATCTGCCCAGGCAGAGACTCTCTTCTCTAACAGATAAATTAGAAGTTTTGAAAGTTGGTTTTCAAGATGTTACTTTACAGATTTCAACTTTGAACAACAAGTTCGATCAAACCTGCCAGCAAAACCAACATTCCGGTGAATCATCTTTAGATTTGACTGGTGACGTGGATTGACTTCTAAGATTTTTTTCCCAAGTCTTTCCGTTTAGAAGTCCCTCATTTTGATGGCATGGATTCCGCGTGGCTGAAGGTTTAAAGCCGAGCAATTCTTTGATTACCATAATATCTCTACTAAGCAACGATTGACGATCTCTTCCTTGCACATGGATGTGCCAGCTCTCTCCTGGTATCGCTGGATGCATTCCAACAAGTAGATCCATTCTTGGCATTCTTTCCTGCAGGATTTAGATGTTAGTTTTGTGGGCCTTTGGAATTTGTGGATTACCAAGGGCAATTGGCAAAACTTACTCAAACAGGTTCTGTAGTCACTTATCAAACCGAATTTGAGGAACTCTCTAATCAAGTTTCTGGCCTTCCAGGTACGTTCCTTCTAAGTTGCTTTGTATCAAGGCTCAAACCAAAAATCCGAAGGGAGGTGTAGTCCTTTCGGCCTCACACCCTCAACCATGCCATGAGTCTTGCTCGCTTGCAGGAGGACAAGCTCCAGGATCTACACCTATACTTGCAATTTGCTGGCCCCCAATCTTGCGATCCTATTAAATCAACTTCTAATGTTCCTTTAGCGTAGCACTCCCTTTTGCCAACTCCAAACAAATATGATTTTTTGCATGTTAAGCGACTCACGACAACACAAATGCAAGAATGACGCAACAAAGGTTTGCGCTATAACAACAATGAGCGCTTTCACCCTGGGCATCGCTGTAGGGCCAAGTTCTTTCTCTTGTTGATGGAGGAGGATGATGGTGAGCACGAGGATGAATCGGGATAACTACTGTTGATGGTGTCATTTCTTACAACCTTGAGGACAAGGTTGAGGCGAAGGGGAAGGCAATGTTAGGATTATTTTAGAATTAGGATAATTGTGTTAAGTCTTTTATTATTATCTTTTATAATTATGTTAAGTCTTTTATAATTATCTTTTATAATTATATTATTATCTTATTAGGATATAATTAGGATTATCTTATTATCCCTTTATAATTAGAGTCCTTTTAGGAGTCAATGGAAGTCAAGTGTAAGCCTAAATCTAGATTGTGGTAATCAATGAAGAATTTTGTCAATTAATTTCTCTATCTTTTGTTCTTGGAGGTCTCTGTTCCTCATATAAACATATCATATCCCAAACCCTATCTTGAAGTGCTATCTATATACTATGTCCTCAAAGATATGGTCAAGATTTTTAATTATGGTTAAATACATGCTTCAGTAGTTGTTATGGTTGATCTATTAACCAAGATGTTATAAACTTGTTAATTACTATATACATGTGATAACATATGTTTTTGATGCACTTGGTTAGTGGGAGTTTTCTTCAGTCTATTACATGATATCATTTAAATTTGTAATAAACTAGATATCATATCTAGATTTTGGATCCACAAAATTATGAGAAATGATATGATATTGTTATTATATAATGTCACATGCATGCAAAAGATATTTTACATTGAGACATGTTGAACTAAAGTTTGATGACCTCATTGTTTATATGAGCTATTTTCTTGCATGGAAATGTTTTATTGTCACTTTGGATGCATACAGTTTCACTTCCATGGTAAGTGGTTGTGGAGGTTTGAAATGAAAATTTGAGGATTGTTGTAGAGAACATCAATACTGATTTTATGTTGGTTGATACCTTAACTAGAGGACTAAGACTTGTTGTTTTGAACGTCATGTATAGAACATGGACGTTTTAAAGTCTTTCGATATTTTGGGTTAGTGGGAGTTTGGCATATTTTTTGTTGACTCTATGCCATTTTGTTTTGATCATGAGTTTTTTTGTATACTTGTATATATATACATATAAATCTACATATACATATACATATGCGCATATAAATGATGAAATATAACATTGTAACATAAAATCAGAAATTCAAAAACCATGGAAGAATTAGGGTTTTCTAATCCTTAATCTTTATATTTAGTATTCTATAATCAATATGCAAATCTTGGGATTAATTGTTAGAATTGAGTGGAATTCATGTTAGAATTCCTACAAAAAAAGGTATCTCAAGAGTGTGCCATATCTCAAGCGAAGTTAAATATTTTCAACACGCCGAAACATGGATTGACAAATAGAAGAGATAAGCCAACTTATCACTTGTTCATCTTTATTGCTTTCTCATTTATTGCTCGCCAATTGTTTATCTTTGTTGATCATTATCATTCTCATTTATTGCTTATCACTGTTGTTTTTTAAGTTCTTAACTTAGGTGGTTGGTCAAAGTTTTTATCACTATATACATTGATGAAGATTGTTGAAGAACTACTAAAGACAAAATTAAGAATCAATACAAAAGCACAAAAGCATAGATCTAGCATTCAGGTTAGTAACTAAACCTTAGGTTTTGGAATATGAGTGAATAGTTTAGTTTAGCTAGAGAACGAAGAACATTGTATAGGACAAATAAGTAATAGAAGTAGTTTTTTTATAGAATTTTTTGGAAGCTAAGGAGGTTAGAGAATATAGTCAGGATCAATTTTTATGTTGACTGAATAAGTTGAGGACTATTTACTAGATCATTTATGATCATAGAAGTTTGATCTAAGTGAAGAAGAAGTTGGGATGTGGAATTCAAGAGTTGAAAAATTCTCCATAGCAAGTGCATTTGCTAATAAATTCCAATAGCTAATAAGTTATGACGGGATTGGCTTTGCTATTGAGAACGTGAGTTCGCCGTAGCAAAATTGTTGTTTAAGTGATTGCTTAATAGTAGCGAGATAAATTCGGCGTAATGAGTCTATGAAACCATAATTGCCTAATTCGACACAAAAGAATAATTTAGGAAAGGAATCAATGGAGATTTGGACGAATTTTGATAGACACTAGATTTTATATCTCATATTGCAATGAGCAATTGGATTAATTTTTACTAGACCAAGTGGGAGAATGTATGATAATAGTCTAGTAATAATTAATATGTGAATATTCTATTTGTATTAAAACATGTAAAGATCAAAGAGAAAAGTCAAAAATTCTTAGAATTGATTCTTGTATATTCATTGATTGATAAGTGTTTACAAAGCTCATTTATACAATGGAGCTACAAGAGAGTAAAGTATGAGAGTGAACTGAATTGAGTAAGTAGCTCAAGCAGCTTAACCGGATAGTTATAATGAAATGACATTGCTTCAGTAATATTACAAAGAAGCAAACACCATTTGATGTTTAGACAGATTAGTCCTTTTAACTAACTTATTCTTACATTCCCCTTTGAACTAGACTGAGTGTGTCTTGAGCATTTTACCAGTTTGTTTTGCCTGTATATTGACATTCCCTCTTAAACTAGACTGTAATTCTTGGCTTCTTTTGCTATGATCAACTCTTTGTAGATTCTTCGGACCTTGTATAAATAGGTACAGCCTCAGCAACTTCAATAGTTCAACAACTGCAAAACTTTAGCAACTTTAGGTTTAACAACTTCAGCAACTCAGTGACTATAAAACATAAAAACTGCATTTTGCATTTGCAGCTCAAATTTGTAATTGCATTTTCAATGCAACTCTACTACTTAAGCCATAAACCTAACTTAAAACATAAAACTCTACATTGATAAGCTATTTTAACAACATAGCAACTAACCATAGAAAACTCAAATCTGCTCAAATTGGTAATTGCATTTTTAGCTCAAATCTGCTACTTAACAACTCAACAATTCAACAAACGTAACAACTGAAAACAAAATACTGTATCTGCAACTCAAATCTACAAACTAAACCTACAACTCAAATCTGCAAACTGCAGTTGTAGCTCAAACCAAAGAAAACTCAATTTGCTCAAATTGGCAATTGCATTTTCAACTCAAATTTGCTGCTCAGTAGCTCAATGACTCAACAATTCAGCAAACATAACAACTGAAAACAAAATACTGTATCTACAACTCAAATCTGCAAACTGAACCTACAACTCAAATCTTCAAATGATAATCCTAGGATTATACTGATTTATCTAGGCTTTTTGGCCGGAGTTTGGATACTTCTTATTTCATTTGTGCCTAAATTCCAACTTAATTGCATATATTTTATGTTTCAGGCCAAAACATGCAGTTAGAGTAAATAATGAGCGGAATTGAGTTTCTGGACCCAGAAGCAAGCGAATCTCAGGATTCGGGGAAGTTCTGAAGCAAATTTGAAATGAAGCTTGTTCCTATTGGAGAGCACCAAAGATTGAAGATTACTTTCTTTGCCATGGTGATAAACTTTCGGTACAGATTAACAATTTTAAACCAACTCATCGCCGCGGTGAAGTCTGCAAGATTTAGTTTTTCAAAACTATGTGTTTTAATTTAGGCGAAAGGTTTAGGTTTGTTTTGGATTGACTATATAAAGAAGACTTAGTCTTTTTATTAGGGAGTTCGACATTTTTGGGAGAAAGAAGAGAAGATTGAACTCCTTGGATTCATCAAATAGGGAAGATTTTGTTCTCTTTTCTTAATTCCAACATGTTGAATGCATTGTTTATTGTTTTTATTTCTATTTGTGTTAATTTTAGTATGAACTAACTCGTTTTGGGTTAGGGTTTTGATGTAATTGGGGTTTTTATGTTTAATCAATAAATTGATGTTGCTTTTACATTCTATTGCATAGATTGTGTGATTATTCTTGTTCTTATTTAATTAACTTGTTGAACATGATGAGACTGAGAAGTGAATCATGTATTAGCTTCTTAAGGTAATTGTCATTGTTGTATTGAACGCTAGAGATAGGTTTGAGAATCAATTAAATCAATTTAGGATTCCATTTAGCTTAATGAACTTGGAACTATTAACCTTCAATTTGTTAGGTGCGGAAGCTTAATAGGGAAAAGTAGGAAAACATAGCCTGAGAAGGTATGTTTTACACATTAGAGTCCGATTTATAATCAGTGCATGTGAGTGTAGAAGTAGCATAATTTGTAGATTAATTCATAAAATCCTAGTGAAGTCAAAACCCTAACCGTTTGTTTTAATTGATATTTCTCTTGAATTTACCTTGCTGTCTTTAATTAGTTTTTAAGTACGTAGTAAGTTTTGTTTTCACTTTAGCTTAAATTTCTCCCGCAAATCCAAACATCTTTCAGGTTCTCCAACTTGATTAGCAACTAGAAAAATCAGTGTTTAACAAACAATTCCTCGTGGGAATGATACTTTACTTATCACTTTATTACTTTTTACGATTAGTGCACTTGCTACACATTGCATGTTGTAATTACAACGTATCAGCAAACTACAGTTGTAGCTCAAACCAGAGAATACTATATCTGTAACTCAAACTAAAATTAGAAAAATTGCATCTGTAACTGAGGACCTTTTCAACTATATGTACCTTTTCAACTATATGTTTTCTTGACTTACAACATTCAACTTGTTCCTGAGTTCTGTAAACTGAGCAACTGATAGAGCTTTAGTTAAGAGGTCGACTATTTGGAGCTTGGAAGGGACATCTGTATGAGCATTTTTTTGGCAAGAACTTGCTCTCTAATATAGTGAGCATCGATCTCAATGTGTTTGGTTCTTGCATGAAACACAAGATTGGCTGCTAGGGTCCCAACACTCACATTGTCACACCAAATAACAGGAATGACATTAACTTGTAAACCCAACTCAGTGAATAAACTCTGAAGCCATGCAATTTCTATGGCTATATGAGCTAGAGCTCTATACTCAGCCAGAAGAAAGTGCTACAACCTTTTATTTTCTAGAATTCCACTAGATCAAGTTGGGACCCATGTATACACAATAGCCACTTGTAGATCTTATGTCCTCTAAGTTGCTTCCCCAATTGGCATCAGCATAGCATTTAACTTTTAAAGTCTGGCTTGGTTTGAAATGTAACTCATAGTGCAGTGTACCCTTGATATACCGTAGTATTCTTTTGCAAGCCTACCATTGGACCTCTGTAGGTGCTTGCAAGAACTGACTCAATTTATTGAACAAGAAAACTTATGTCAGGTTTTGTAAAAGTTAAGTATTGAAGGGCTCCTATGGTGCTGCGATAAAGGCTTGGATCAACAAAGAGTGCACTGTCAATAGAGCAAAGTTTGGTGCCTATAGCCATGGATGTACAGTAGGCATGACACTTCATCATCTTAGTTTTAGACAGTAGATCAAAAGCATATTTGCTCTACTTTAAATGAATACCAACGATGTTCTAGTTGCTTTGAAGCCCAAAAAATATTGTAAAGAGCCAAGAATCTTAAGAGAAAATTTGTCATTTAGATCTTTCATAAGTTGAGTGATAAAACACTTATATGATCTAGTGATAAGAATGTCATCTACGTAAACAAGTAAATAGATGAGAAATGAGTTTTGACAAAGCACAAATAAGCTTGAATCAAAAACTGAATTTTGGAACCCTTTGTGATATAAGGCAGTCTTCAGCTTATCAAACCAAGCTCATAGGAAGGCCTGGTAGGATCCCCTCAAAACCAATAGATTGGCTCATGTAAACTTCTTCATTTAAGGTTTCATTCAAGAAGGCATTATTAACATCCACTTGTTGGATATCCACCCATTTGTAACAGCTAAGGTAAGGATTATCCTAATGGTGAATGGCTTGATAACTGGACTAAAGGTTTCAAAATAGTCCAAGCCATAAGTTTGTTGGAAACCCTTAGCAACAAATCTAGCTTACTTTTGCAGGGAACCATCATCATTATATTTTGCTCTAAAAGCCCACTTGTTGCCTACAACATTTTTATCAGGAAGATTGAGAAACAAGGATTTAGGTGTTGTTTTTTATTAATGCATCAAATTCACTTTGCATTGCCCCTTTCCATGCAAGGCTATGGAGAGCTTCAAGTACAGTGTTAGGTTCAAGAACCAATAACAGTGATTTCTGAATTAAGAGCTATTGAATGTGCTGTGTTGAAAAGATTTGTTGCTACTTTGGATCTTATAGTCAAAGGGTGTGTATTTGAGGTAGATGATTTGAGACTCGGGAAATCAGTAGAATTCTTTAGTGATGTGAGATCAACCTCAAGTGAGTATGAAGGTAAAACAGGATATTCAGAGATGAAAGGCAGATGAGGGTCTGAAGTGTTTGAGTTTGTAGCCTGATGTGTGGAGGTGTTTGAGTCTATAGATTGAGGTATAGAAGTGTTTGGTGATAATGGATTGGTTAAAGGTCCCAGGTTGAGATGTGGAATTATAGAGTAATGTAAGATCAACCTCGAGATTACAGGTTGGTAATGAGTGGGAAGCTATAATAACAAGATGGGGATCAACTGAAGTGTTTAGGTGTGTAGACTGATTTGTGGAAAATATTTGGTGATTATGTATTAACTAAATGAGCAAGTTGAAATGTGGAAGTGTATGGTAAGGTAAAATCAACTTCAAGGTTACAGGTTGGCAATGATTGGGATGTTGAAAGACAGGAAAAGAGTTAACTAGGGGTATTTGGTATGCAAGTTGGTGTGAGTGTGTGTCTAAAGGTTGTAATTGAGTTAAACTGAGGGTAGGTAAGGGAGTGTGATGTGCAATATGTGATTTTGTCAAATTAGCACCAATTGTTGCTGTTAAGGAATCAGACTTACCAGAGGAATTAGTTGCGGTAAAGGGATCTTTAGAAGGCCTTTGTGAAGACTCAAGAGAAGGTACATGTGTGAATGGAAAAAGTAGAGATGTACTAGATGTAGATTGAGTATGAGATGACTCAAAATTAGATTGAGGAGCAACTACAGGGTGAAAGGTGTTAAGAGAAAAAGGAAACTCTAGTTCATTGAATTTAACACTAGGTGAAATGACTAGTTTACCATTGGGCTATAAACATTTGTAGCCCTTATGAAGTGCTATACCCAACAAAGACACATTTGGTACTATGAAAACTGAACTTATGGTGATTAAAAACTCTAAGGTAAGGGAAACAAGAGCAATCCAAAGACCCTTAAGTTTTCATAGACAGGAGATACTTTAAACAACATTTGATAAGGTGAGACATTGTTCAAAACAGAGGTAGGCATTTTGTTAATTAAATAAACAATAGTTTCAAATGATAGCCACCAAAAATGAAGAGGTATTGAAGCATGATCAAGCAAGGTTAGTCCTGTCTCCACTATGTGCCTATGTTTTCTTTCGCTTCTACCATTTTGTTGATGGATACATGAGCATGAAGGTCTAAACTGAATGCCTAAGTTTTTGAGGTATGTATAAAGTGCCATGAATTCCCCTCCTTGATCAGATTGTAAACATTTTAATTGTAACCAAATTGTCGCTCAGCAAGGTGATGAAATTTAATAAAGATGGACTTGATTCAGCTTTAGTTCTAAGTGGAAACAACCAAGTGTATCTGCTGTAGTAATCAAGAAACCGTATGTAATACCTAAAACCTTTCGAAGAAAAGGTAAAGAGGTAGGACCCCATACGTCACTATGAACTAATTCTAATGAAGCAGTGGTATGAGAAGAGGAAAAAAAGGAAATTGGCATTGTGAAGTTTGGCCTAGTTAGCATGCATCACAGAATAAAGAGGAAGTTTTTTGTGTGTGTGTGTGACAAATTTTGAGTTAGTTAAGTGGGATAAGATTTTATGTAAGATGATGGAATGTAGATACCCTAGTCTTTTGTGCCAGGTTATATAATCCTGAGCATTTTTATTAATAGTGAAACATGAAGTTTTAGTACCAAGAAGAGCTAAGGCAGTATGCACATCAGTACTATCAGTAAGATTATCATTTTTAGGCACATCAAGAAGGTTAGGTACAATAGTAGCAGGATGCACATCAGAAGTTTTAGGCATAGAAATCAATAAAATCATCATTTGTAGGCACATCAATACTTTCTTTATTTATTAGATCATTGCATATTATAGAACTGCAAGTATTTGAAACAAAGGACATAACATTCGAATCAAGCTTACAATGCTCTTGAGTGAGTTTTGGACTGAAAGCAATTGTGGTATCCAGGACATTCTGATTACAAGTATTATTAGAATAGTAAGAAGACAAGTCATTTTTTACTACATTATTACAATGTGGAATACAATTATTTAGGCTAAAATTTTGACTATGAGACTGTGAGGATTGTGCAAAACAAACAGGTTTGGTGTAGGGAATATTTAGTTGGTATAAGCCTTTTTAAGATCCCTTTGCAATAACATTTCCCTGGTTATTTGATCCTTAACAATGCAACAGTCAGTATTAAATTCTACAATCACATTATTGTCTTTTGTAAACTTTGAAATGTTAAGTAAGTTTTTGGTAATTTTAGGTACATATAATATGTTTTTGAGATGCAAGCATTTAGAATGAAAATGGTTGGGTAGTAGAGTGTTACTAGCATGGGAGATGTCAAGGTGTTCACCATTGCCCACTTGGAAGTTGATTTTGACCACAACAAGCCTTGCTGACTTGTAGATGACTCAAATCTAAAGCTACATGATCCATAGCTCCAGAATCCATGTATACCATATAGGGTCAGTAAGGGTGAAACGTGTAGTAGTGGTTGATTGTGTACTTTGCAGGGTTGAACCATAGTTTGCAGCATGGGCATAGTTAGTAGCGTTTGTAGCACCATAATTTGCAGCAGGGGCATACTTTGCATTGTTTGATGGTACTAGAAATGTCTGATTGGTGCTTGTTGGTTGTTGGCCTGGCACACTAAAAACACTAGAAGCAACAACAATATTTTCATAACCAAGAGATATAGGAGTGCTGCCTGAACTTGGAGATACATTTGTGTAACCAGCAACTCCAAAAGAAGGACCAAACTGAGATGGTTGCTTGGAGTTAGGACCAAGAGCAAACTGATAAGTATTGGAATTATGAAACTATTGAGAGTATGAACCAAGAGAACTAATGAATTGTGAGGAACCATACTACAAAGCTCCATTATAAGCATCATTAAACATGTGATAACACTGCACAGCTGAGTGTCCTGTCTTGTTACACACTTGACAGAAAAGTTTGTTCTTGTTAGAACCGCGACCTCTGCCTCTTCCATATGACATATAACCAGGAGGATGTCTAGGACTAAACATTTGAATTACCAAACTATTGAAGAGCTTGGTTTTGTGAACCAATTGAATAGGTGTCAAACGTTGTTGTATAGGATTGATGGTGGTGTGGATTACCAAGGGAATTAAGAGAAGGAACATTATTGTTGAACACAGGTGAGGTTAGGGACCTATCAACTGTTTGGTTTTGTGGGAAGTTTGAATTGTTTCTTGTACTTCCAGACACATTTGTGACAACTAGATGAGCAGAGCAGTTATATAGGTCAATGGAGTTGAACTTCTCCAATCTGATCTCATACTTCTAAAGCACAAACTGTGCTTCTTGAAGTGTGACAAAATCAATTTTTACTCTAGCCTAGAAGTAAGGGTTACTACTACAGGTCATATTCTGGTTCTAAACCATCAAGGACTTATTATAGTAAATCCTCATCTGAGATGACTAAGCCACTAGCTGATAGACTCTCACTTATCTCCTTCATTTTCTTAATGTAATCTCAATGCTTAGATTACATTTTTGTGTTGTTTGCAACAAATTCTTAAGATGTAGAGCATGAGCTTTGGAATCATTGATAAATTCATTCTCTAAAACCCTCCAAATCTCAGTTGAGTGTCTATATTTTTACACATTGCCAAACAAACTTTTTGATATAGAAGCCAGTAGCCAACTAACTAAAAATTTATTTGTATGTTTTCCACATAACATAGTTTGGATTGATTTTATCAGATCTAGCCCTAACATCTTCTTTGAGTTCACTTAGGTCATCATGAGCTGATGATTTTGAAAGAATTAAAGGTGGAGGGCAAGGAATTTTACCGAGTAAATGATTTTCAAGCTCAGGGAGCCGATAGCAAACAAGACTTGTGAGCTCCAAAATTGATAGTTGTCGTGCATGAGTTTAGGATTAATTACTTGTAAACCGGACGCAAGTGCAGAGGTTGAACGATTGAGTGATTCTCAAAGCATTTTCCTCAATGCGATTAGGCAAGATTGAGGAGGAGGGACTAGGTGTTTTGGCCATATGACATTAGTCAAGGCTCTAATACCATGTAAAGATTAGAGAGAAAAGTCAAAAAATTCTGAGAATTGATTCTTGTATATTCATTAATTGATAAGTGTTTACAAAGCTCATTTATACAGTGGAGCTACAAGAGAGTAAAGTAAGAGAGTGAACTGAATTGAGTAAGTAGCTCAAGTAGTTAACCGGGCCAGTTGTACTGAAACAACATCATTTCAGTAATATTAAAAGAAGCCCACACCTTTTGATGGTTAGATAGATTAGTACTTTTAACTAACTTATTCTTACAAAACAACCTATTAATATAAAGTAGAACTTCAGATGTTTAAATATTCTACGTAACATTATGATTAAGATAACATATTATATCTTGGGATAATATGAGAGTTTGAGGTTGATGGTATTACCTACTCTATATGAGTTATCTTTGAGATTGGTCCCAACCCTCACATTATATATATGCATAAAAAAGCTAGAGGTTTCATCACTGTAAATATACAAACGTGAGAGAGGGTTGAAGATAGGCCTTGTGAGTATCAGCATCAAACACCAGGATGTCACTTATCAATTCTATTTTATGCATTAAAAAAAATAAAAAAAAATTGCTTGGCCTGGGCTAGCTAGCCGTGACCCTACCTAGCAGTCAATTTGGACTTTAATAAACTTGATGAGTGCTGAAAATCAATTATATTATATGTGAAGAAAAAATAAAAAGTAAATCTTTGTCGAAGTATACTTGTGTAAAATAATTAAAAATGCTAGTAATAAATAATTATATGCCGAAATGTTTCCATAAACTGAAATCAAAAGAACCATTTACTTATGGTCATTGGGCCGGATTTTAAATCTCGAAATATATGAAAGATAACTCTTGAACAATACATTTTATACTTAAAAGTGAAATCAACTGAGAGATTAATTTGACATTGTTGGGCCCAAAAATAAGTGCTCCAGCCCAATCCATATAGAGGAAAAGTCAGCCCAGATGGCCAGGCTCTAGCCCAATTCAATGGAATGGTCTAAAGGGTCGAAAATCCAGGGAAAGGCAAGTTGTTGCCCATCCTCCCTAAGAATAGAAAAGTGAAAAGAGAAAGTAATGCTTCACTTACCGAAGGATGTATCGAATTTATGCATCAATGACGTGATAAAATCTTGACCGTTGATTCATTATAAGTTAATATTAATCAACGGTCAGGATTTTGTAATGTCATTCGGTACAAGAATTCGGTGTAATAACTTTCGATAACTCTATCATTTTTCAAAGAGAAAATGAGATATCGTATAGAAATACCCATGACCCACAAATAATGTACCATGACCCCTAGGCGTAGGGTATTATAATTTTAAAGTGGCAATAAGAATCATCTTATTTTAGGGTATTACAATTTTTACTCAAACCGGCAGAAAATATGAGAAGGTTAATTTATGCATATTTGTACCGATCATTTAATATTCTGAAGCTGATTTTATTACACTATTATACAACTTACTTTCAAACCCACTACTTCTAGATTGTTGTTGAATAATTGGGTTCACACGTATATCTACTATGAAAATTTAATGTATATATTCATGTCTCACCGATTTTCATATTACTTTGCACCCACATAAAGTAACTTTATGGATCGTCAAAGTAATTTAGCTAAAATTAAGGATAGTGTAGGTAAAACCGTAAAAATATTGGACCAATATTTACTACACAAAAATAGAATTTACAATGTTTTTAAATTTTGATGTTTAAAAATGATAGATGTGGCATTACATAGTAGTATGAAAATAATTCGATCCTAAAAATTTGGTTATCCTCTATATATATATATATATATATATATATATATATATATATATATATATATATATATATATATATATATATATATTACTTCTCATAAAAGAATTATCTCTAGAATCAATATGACCATATCATTCTTGACGCATCCATTGGTTAAGACCAAATCTTGAGCATGATTAAACATTAGAAGCATTAACGAATGTTCCCGATTAATGAATTACTTTATCAGCACAGTTCTCTATTATAATTGGCCCCTAAATTAACAGAAATTTTTTTTTCTAACAATATTTAATTAATTTAACTAACTACATAGAATGAGCCGACATTCTTCAACTCATTTGGACCGCAAAAAAAATAATCAACCAGACGTGGTGGTTATAGATATCTTTCTAGACTTTGAACTAATAAAGATGTGGTGGTGGTGGAACCCAATTTGGTACTAAATTTTATTTCGTTGGTTATGTTTTGACTCGAGACATAACTTTTCACGACCACTTTACATTTGACTGGTAGCTCTCCAAAAATCTCCCAGAGTATTTTAGTAGGTTATTGTGCAAGAGTTTACAGCAAGCTCGGAGAAAGTGCAGCTCAAGGGATCGAGCTAAGCTCAAGAGGGTGAACTAAATGGACAATTGTCTCATAGATCACAGATAAGCCTTATCCCCTATAGCCAAGGAGATAAATTTGATATCAGATCATATAATTCCAGATTTAATGTAATTGGGCTAATCGTGAGATTAACTTCCTATAATTAAGCCAAAATCTCTATAATCCCTCAAGGAACCCTTATCAAATTGTTGTATAAATACCCTTAGAAAACTCATTGCAAGGGGTTAGCAATTCTAAAAAGATTAGCCTTATTTTTGTACTCAAAGCATCAATAAGATAACAATGTACGTAAGTTTAAGTTTAAACTTGCCAAACCACTTTAAAATTGTTTGTGTAGTTTCTTTTTTTCTTTGCTAATTTTAATTAATCAGGTGTACATGCAATCTGATTCCACCAAAGTCAATCCGGTTTTGCTAGTTGTTGTGTAAAATCGTAACAATAGTAGTGTTTATATTTTGATTCTCCAGCTTGAAGTATATAAATAGAACTGGTCATATAAACTTGAAGAAGAAAACTTTAAATAATATTTTGCATTCAATCTATTTTAGATTTAAAACACAAAATGGAAAAAGGGAAGAAATTGCACTAACTTTTGCCTTTAGAATGAGCTAGCCGAAGTTCACTTGAAGGGGTTGAACTACCTTTGGATGGACTTAGTGGTTCGATAGGGACTCTTAGATGTATTACTCAAGAGGTCCTGAGTTTAAGTCAATTATCTATTGCTAATAGGGATATTCACTAAAGTTTTTACTTAGCTAATAATTCCAAGATCCCGAGAAATTAGTTGAGGTGTTCGTAAGCTAGCCCAAATACCTCCAATCATAAAAAAAAAATATAAAAAAAATAAAGTTGTTGCGGCTGAACATCAGATTGAAGTTCTATTTTGCCTTGGTGATAAAAATGAAGTTGGCAGGGATAAATAGTAAACGTGAGTGATGTCTGAGGATACAGCAGGGTGTATATGTAGGTGAATATGATAGAGGAAAATTTTCATGGGTTTTACTTGAGGTATTAATTGGTTTGTATAATTTGTATTTTTTGCTCACATTACAAGAATTAATTTTTCAAATTTTATCGAAAATTTTCTCTAACTTTTGCTCTATTCTCCTTTTATCCAAACAACCAAATACCATTAATTTAAACTTCATTAAAATTTCTAGCACGAATATGTATTGTTCTTTTGACCTAAATAAAATGCAATCATCAAGCATGATGAAACTGAAACTTATTGTATAAAATAAAAATTATCCTAGTATAGGTTGGATGCAATTTTTGCTCTGAAAATTACAAGCATGATCAAAATCATTTCATTTCTAGCTCACAGTTTCTTTGGGAATAATCAAGAAAAAAAAAAAAAAGAAGGGGGTTATTAGAGACTCTGACCCAGAGATTACTTAATCTCCTCTTTCTAAAATTCAACGAGTGGAATTCTGATTAGATTCTTCAGTTGGTTTTAGAAGCCATCGATTTATACGATTGGATGCTTTGTTTACCTATAAAGGACAAAACACATTTATTTGCATTAGTACATTTCTCATTGTATTTGAATTAAACAAAATCTATTATACACAAAATTCATCTGAAAAATTAAAAAATTTAGTGCAAAACACATATTTCGCTCTTGCTACTTTTACAAAATTGTTTCTTTCTAGCTCTTACAAATAATCATTATTCCAAACAATATTTTCAAACTTTTGAAAAATAAAATTCTATTTTTCCAAAAGTAAAATTCCAAATATTGTAACTAATACAAACTAGCTATGTTTTATTTTTCTTTTGGGTTTATTTTATTCACCCCTTGAGATAGCTAAAATTATTAAATGCTCTCTTATATTACCAAAAACTCCTTAAAATATCATAAAAACCCCCTAAATATGTCAAAAAAAATCCCTCTAAACAAGGAGTTATTTGATAGTTTCTAATAATTACTAGGACATTTTTTATTGAGTAAATGACTTTTTCCCACCCAAATAATAGTTTAATCTTTCTCATTCACGGACTTTTAAAATACTACTTTATTACCCAAATTTATATTACAACGGTGAATAGAGAACAAACTTGGTTCAGACTATTGAAGGCTTTTGAAGAGAGGAGATCAATGAGTCTTTTAATGGTGGAAGATTGGATTTTGGTGGTTAAGGATTGATCGAATTAAACCCTAATCGCTCTATTGTCGGAAATTTGCGGGGTCGGCGGACGTATGATTTGAGGAGTTTTTATGAGTGATGATGGGGAAAAAGAATGGTGGTAGTATAGGGTCCTAACGATGCCTGAATCAGAAATGAGATATAAATTTGTATAATAAAATGGATATTTTAAAAGTTTGTGGGTAAAAAATTGTCATTAAGTATTATTTGGATAGGAAAAAGTTCTGTTAACCCTTTTTAATTCAAGTATTTCTCAGGTGGACATATGAAATGAATACTTTCCTTCCTAATCCTACCCATTGTCTTTTCAGAAAAAAATGAAACAAAGTTTTCTACAAATTTTGGTATCATGAGCCAGAACATATATAGGAGCAAAATCAAAGGCAGGCAAAAATGGTATTCTCTAATTATCATGGTCTCATTAGCAAGCATGCAATATACATTTACCTGGTCATCCCAATCTGTCCTCCAAACTACGTAGGAAAGAATAACTGTTTGCAATCCCACACCGGCCAATAATCCAACCCACAGACCCTGTCAGTAAAATATAATAAATTAAAGTTTATACAAACCAATTGGTTCAATCAATATATCAACACTAAAAACTATATAATAAAATTGGTACCTTAATTCCGAGATTGGCCACATATCCAAGCACACATCCTACTGGAATTCCAACCACATAATAACTTCCCAAGTTAATATATGCAACCACACTTTGAAAGCCAGCACCTATAGCTACACCTGAACACAATATAATATATGACATCAAGCCTTAAATTTATTTCCAAAATTTTAATTATTTTGGCGATCAAAATACTTGCCTGTAAGAACTGGCTGAATACTGTTAAGCAAAAGTGAGAAAGCAAGAAAAACAGATAGATCCGATACCGCTTCTGCAACTTCCTCGCTACTAGTAAACAAATATGAAAGTTGACGACCGAAGGCCAAGCACAAAACAAAAAATATCACTCCAAAAAATGTTGAGGTGAACATTATAACTTTAATCGAAAATTTTGCTGCTTTAGAGTTTCCACTTCCCAGCTCATTTGATACCCTCACACTATAGAAAACAGTTGCGGAACCAGAAAATTATTTTTGAGAAGACTAATAATTGAAGTGAAATGGATATAATACTTAGAATGAAATGGTATCTATTAAACCAATTGGACGTACCATGAAGCACCAAGGAAGCCGAGGCAGATCATAAATTGAAGTGCACTCACATTGAGGCTGCAAAACAGAGAAAATAACTTTAAAATAGTAAATATTTCACATTATTAGCAAACAACATAAAAATGAGTTAAATATTATCATTCTTACCAAATAGAGAAAGCAGATATAGCGACAGTAGCATTTTTTAAGTAACCAGCCAATAAGACGAGGACTGAATTGTACCAAAGCTCCAAAGCTGTCCGCACAAAATGACCACAGTTAGATAGCTCCTGATAATTCTCTCCAGAGAAAGACTTTATTCCCCTAAGGTCCAGTACTTTCAAATACTAGGATTTATCCCCCTTCAATTTTACAAACGTTTACATAATTGACTAAGTGAGAGGATTTTCCATAATATCCTAAAAAAAAAAAAAAAACTAGCTTACCAGAGCATCACACCAGATGATATAGAGAGCTTTATAACAGGAAATATATCAGCGAAGGCAGCCATAGTGAATCCTTTCCAAGAATTTGGACACCAACCACCCCAAATATACGCAAACTCTCCAATAACCACAAACCAAGCTGATATATTGAGTGAGCCCATTGCACCAGCAACCCCTAACCCAAGTTTGCTCACAAAAGTCCACGATAAAAGCAGATGAAGTAGAAATGAAATAGTCGAAAGCCACCCAATTACCATGTTCTTGAGTTGTGCTTGTAAAAACATTTGGATGGTCAAACCAAATACAAAGTTATAGACAAAAGGAATCAACCATAAAGATATGACACCGCTGGCTTCTGCTATTTCTTCATTCTGGCCAAAAATTTTTAAAATTGGCGTCGTGAAAATGAAGATTGGTAGCAATATTGTAGCAGTTACACCATCAACTATCCATGATCTTTGCAAGTAAATTCCCATCATGTGGTAATGCCCTGCTCCAAATGCTT
>CM047909.1:14779102-14827942 GCA_026229545.1 Pistacia atlantica | reverse complement strand
TGCTCCAAATGCTTGTCCACATAATGTTTCTGTCGCACTTGACATTCCCAGCTTCCAAAATTAAAGAGAAATTAATTTAAAGGTTGTTTCTTTCAATGTAATTTTATTTGTTAAATTATAGAAGGAGCATAGTGATTACCAGTATTCCATTGACAAAACGCAGAAGAATGCTTTGAACAAGTGCATATGCAGCAAGATCTATTTCATCAACATGTCCAAGAAAACTTTGTGTCACCACAATAAGTCCAAAACTTGTCACTCTTGAAAGTATTGAAGGAAATGCAATCCGCCATAGGAGCTTCGATTCCCTCCAAATCCTGCTTTTTAGATCACTGCTACTATTTTCTACCGATACCAGAAGCCTCTCTTCCACTCCATTATCCATGATTAATCTAAAACATAAAAAATTATAAGCCTAAATTACTCATGTATATTGTATAGTTAACATTGGAAACCATGTATGATGATAAAAATAAATCTTTTACTGTCACATGAAAGTATAGGACATATTAATAATGTCTACAATTTAAGAAACAACTGCTAAAAAGAAAGAAAAAAAAAATGGACTATTAAAGATAAATTAGTGCTGCGCAGAATTAGACTCATAAGTAACTTCGGTATTATGGAATACTTTAGTAACGTCTCTGTCAGCAATATTATAAATTTATAGTCCCTCGTATTTGCTAATGTAGCAGGGACTAAAATGTTACTAAAAAATCTGCAAGACTACAATTAATTCAGCCAAACCTTATGGACGAACCTGTAATTTCCCCTGTATTTTTAATTTAATATTTAAGCTTAATTTTTAAAAGTCGAACTTCTATAGTAATATCTTTTCTTTCCTACAAATTAAATTTCTACTTTTAATGTATTAATTACGGGACATTATTAATAACTTTTTAGTTTGGGGGCCAAAATAACTTCCATGCATGAGGCGGCTGAAGAAACAATTACGAAGCTATTTTAATGGCAGCCAAAGTGTTAATTTCAGAAGCTGAAGTCAGCCAAAAGTAAGAAAACTGAATTTACAAGGACTTCATTATAATATTTTTTTTATTTTTTATTTTTTTGAAAAAAAAATGAAAAAGAAATTTGATGTGGCCTGTTGTGGCTAGCTCTGCCCCTACCTAACAGTCAATTTTAACATTGATAAAGTTCAACATATTCGTCCAAAAAGAATGTATTGGAAGTATAAGTAATAATTTAAAATCTCAGATTATATGAAGGAGAAATCTTGACTAATACAATGAAATAACCAAAGAGATTAACTACAACATGAAATATGAGAAGGTTGTTTTATTAGACTATTATAATAACATATTTTCATACACCCAACTAAGCAATTTCTAAACCCCCAAAGGTTTGGTTTAGTGGGAGGGAGCTCCTTCAACCTTGACAAAGTCTCCCTTGTGATGGAGCGTTTGTGGGCCGAATAAGGTTGAATAATTTGGTGGACAAGTGTATCTGCCGACCGTTCTTAGAAAATTTAATGTGCACAGCCTGTTTTCCCTTTCAAACCTATTTTCAGACTATCCTTTGCGGCTACATAAAACTTTAAGGGCCATCAAAAGTATTTTTTGAAATGAGGATATTTCTAAAGAGGGTAGGTAGAACTAGTGGAAGATATAAAATGTCATATTTATCACACAAAAATAGATTTTACAATGTTTCTATGTCATTTTTGATGTTGAATATTGTAGATGTGCATTTCATACTAATACTATAAAATAATTCGATCTTAAAAATATGGTTATTCTAATATATAGATATATATAGTGTTTCTCATAAAGAATTTTCTCAAGGAATCAAGACCATCGTTCTTGAAGCACCCATTGATTAAATGCGAATCTCTAGCATTTACAATGTTCTCTATAATAATGTAGCTACGCTACATTAATTGAACGTTTTGCTAACAATATTTGAACTCATTTGGACCGCAAATAAATAAATCTACTAGACGTGGCATTGGTAGATCCTCTAAACTTTGAAGTTTGAACTACAAAGATGTGGTGGAACCCAATTTGGTATTAATTTTTCATTATGTTTTGACACGAGCAGACTCATGAAATAGTGCGCTTATTGGGAAATGATAAATAGAGGTGTGACCTAACTTTCAACCAACACTTAATATATATATTTGACTGGTGGCTAGAGGGAAGTAAAGCTCAACTGATACTGTCTGCCTGAATTTTTAATTTAATAATGTGGTTTTCCAGTTTGAACTTTTATGTTCTCTCTTCTAGGTAGCTTTACTTTAATTTTAAAGAAATCTTTAGTTCAGTTAAAATAGATATCATTTATGCAGTACTGGATTGAAATCATATACATGGAAGAAGAAAACTTTCAGTAATATTATATTGGATTCAATCTACTTTATTCTATGCATAAAAGACCATATGAGAGAAAGAACAAAGTTCATATGAAAGAAAGGACGAAGTTAACTCACTGTTGCCTTTCGAATGAGCTGAAGTTCAGTTGTTGATGAGGCTGAAGGTACGTATGAGACTTCTCCACTTGGTGAAAAAATGAAGTTCTCAGAGATAAGTAATATCAGTCATGCATGAGGTGTATATATAGGTGAACGAAGTACAAAGCATTCAAAACTAGGGAAACACTAGTGTGTGACGTGTTGCTCCCTGCGCTAATATATATGTGTGTGTGTGTGTGTGTGTGTGTGTGTGTGTATGTGTGTGTGTGTGTGTGTGTGTGTGTAAAGAGGGTTCCACAACCTCTCTTTTTTATATAAGTTTGTGTCCCTTAAATTAAAGCAAAATTAATGGTCGAGGTTAGGGGTTTCAGTTGAGCCAAGCGGCTTGCTTGCTAAGTCAAGCCGAGCTCGAGCTCCTTAATACTCAGCTCGACCCACTCGCAAGCTTGAATCTCGGAATTATTTTATATGCTTGTTTTCCATTGCTCTTCTTTGGCAATCGACATGTTCTTTCATGTTGGTGAATGAAGTACAAAGCATTCAAATCTAATAGAAACATTAGTTTGTGACGTGTTGGTCCCTTCTATATGTGTGTGTGTGAATCAAGAGTCCCTTTTTTTTTTTTAATAAAAATTTTAACACAATCTTTTAGCGGTTAGATTAATGCTTTTGAGTAGTTGAGATTACATCTTAATAATATATTACATCCAAAGTGCATTACTTATTTTTCTTTAAAATAAATTTTTGATATTTTACGAATTGAAATGATTGAAGATGACAGTATAGGAGAATTATATTTCTCTAAAACTAACATACAAATATATATATATATATATATATATATATATATATATATATATATATAACTATAAAAAATAGTCAGCTTAGTAAATCATTTAACAATTTTTTCAATTAGTTTGATGCCAACTCTAGAAATATCAAAGTTAAAAACATTCATAGATAGAAATTATGTAAATAATATCTATTTTGTTGATATTTGGGCAAGTACCGGGAAGATAATATTTTTGTTTTATAAAAAGACGTTGAAAGAATGACAATATGAGTAAGCATTACATGAATGTCAGTGTTAATTGATTATAGGGTTTAGGGTCTACGCCTCATCATTGCCACAGTCGATGGCCTTCTTGGTCACTTGTTCTAGGACTCATTTTGTGACGAAGCATAATTCTAAGCCGATTCTTTTATGAAATCAAGAAAAGAGATTGGTGATGGCTTGGGGTCTATAGCCCAATCCTTGAGGTGTGTGAGAAAATCGAGGGGACACTCAGGTGGTCGGGTTCCGGTTTTGAATGATATGGAGCTGGCTGTTGGGGATTATAAGAGAATGAAGATTACAATGGTTTTAATGAATAATTTTTCCACACATTATTGATGTAATATGTGTTGACTTATATACACAGCTAGGAAAAACTATTTACGGCAATTTATATCAATTTAGCTAAAATTATGCAGTAGTTACAGATATGCAGCAGTTACAAAAATACACAGACTTGATTGTGAATGATCTTGCTTGATAGTAGGCTAGATGTGCTCTATTCAATCTTGACCTTGATTCTTGCAATCTGTCTTTATACGCCCCCGCAAGATTGAGCTTCCATCAGCAAGCCCAATCTTGTTTCTCAAAATTTCTGTTCTTTGTCTGGACAATGGTTTTGTCAACAAGTCTGCCAATTGATCTTGGGTATGAACATGTCTAACTTGGAGAGAGCCACGTTGAACAAGATCACGCATAAAATGAAGATCGATTTGTATATGTTTCATGCGTGAATGTTGAACCGGATTAAAGCTTAGGTGCGTAGCACCAAGATTATCACACAGTAGCAAGGGGGCAGCTTTTAGTGGAAAACCCAGCTCATGAAGAAGAGCAAGAAGCCACATTGTTTCGGATGCCGCATTTGCAAGACCTCGATATTCAGCTTCGGTGGTAGATCTTGCAACTGCTCTTTGTTTCTTTAAGCTCCACGAAATGGGATTTGAGCCTAAGAAGCTGATATAGGCAGATGTGCAGGTATGATCATCAACATTTCTAGCCCAATCGACATCGGAATAGGTAACTAAAGCTGGAGGTCTAGATTTTGTGAGCTGCATACCATGGAAAAGAGTTTGCTTTAAGTAGTGTAGGAGCCTTTTTGTTGCTGCGAAGTGAGTGGAGGTAGGCTTGTGCATGAATTGAGACAATTTATTGACTACGAATGAAATATCTGGACAGGTCAAAGAAAGATATTTTAGGCTGCCAATAATTCTGCTATATTCCTTGTTGTCCACGTTGGTTGTGCCATCAAGTAACTTGAGTGACTGAGTTGTGGAAAGAGGAGTGGAGACATCTTTGGTGCTGCTCATGTTGGTATTGGACAATAGCTCTTGAATGTACTTGTGTTGTGAGAGAAAAAGGCATGTCTGAGTAGGTACAACTTCCACACCTAGGAAGTAATGAAGTAGACCCATATCCTTAAGAGAAAAACGATCTCCCAGTTGCTTGATAATTGAAGCCACAAAAATTTTGTTATTTCCTGTAATCACAAGATCATCGACATATACCAAGAAATAACAAATTACAGAATCCTTTCTATAAATAAATAAGGACGAATCAGCTCTAGAATTTTCAAACCCAAGCTCAAGTACTGCATGTTTCAATGTATTGTACCAAGCCCAAGGGGCTTGTTTAAGCCCATATATGGCTTTTTGGAGTCTACAAACATGATTGGGTTTAGATGGATCTTTGAACCCTGGGGGTTGCATCATAAATACCATTTTAGACAATGCACCATGTAAAAAGGCATTATTAACATCCATTTGCCTTAACTCCTAACCATTCAAAACAACAATAGATAGAACTGTTCTAATTGTGGCTGGTTTAACCACTGGACTGAAGGTTTCTTTGTAATCAAGCTCAGGACGTTGATTATAGCCCTTTGCAACCAAACGGGCTTTGAATCAATCCACTGACCCATCAAATTTCCTCTTTACCCGGAACACCCACTTGCATCTCACTGGATTACAATTCAGAGGAGGTGGCACTAAATCCCAAGTGCTATGTTTCATGAGAGCTGTAAGCTCATTTGACATAGCATCAAGCCATTGTGGTTGAGACAAAGCCTGACTCACACAGGTTGGTTCAATGGGCTCAGGGAGTGGATGTTTAGACATTGAATTAAGTTGTTTGGGTTTAAAAATTTTGTTCATAGACCGAGTGATCATTTGGTGAAGTCGTTAAACTGGTGGTGGATATGGGTTTTTAAAAGTCAGATTTTGGAAAGTTTCGGCTTGTCCTAGTGATTGTGAAACAAATGAGGGATGAGGAACCAATGGGTTTGAATCATTCACACAAGGATGCGGACTCGAACTAGGAGATGATGAATTCAAATTCAAGGAATTATGATTTAGATTTTCAGATGAAATCTGAAGCGAAGAAGAAGAAGAGTTGAGCAGATTACCTGAGGAGACTGTGTCAATGGCAGCTACACCTTCCGGAGTCGTGGATGCAAGCAGCAGAGCAGACGACATCGACAAGGACATGGGCGTGACATGGGCATCGAAGAACAGAGAAGTATTTAGGGTTGGTGGTGTGTGGGTTTTCGAGTTTGAAAAAGACACAATGGGAGTGTTTGGTTCATCAAATATAACATGCCTAGAAGTGTAAATCTTTTGAGTTTTGAGGTCAAGGCATTTGTAGGCACTTTGGACTTGAGAGTATCCAAGGAACACACAAGGTGATGATTTTGGCTACATTTTGTGGGTGTTATAGGGCCGGGTAAATGGGTAACAAAGGCATCCAAATTTTCTCAATTTGAGATAATTTGGTTTTTGACCAAAAAGAGCTTCAAAAGGAGAAATATTTTGAAGAAGAGGAGTGGGTTGCCTATTGATTAGATATGATGTTGTTTGAAAAGCATGAGGCCAATAGGAAAGAGGTAACGATGCATCATGGAGAAGAGTGAGACCCGTTTCAACTAGATGATGGTGACGACACTCGGAAACACCATTTTGTTGTGGGGCGGTGGTATAATGACCAATACCATTGGTCAATACAAATGATTTTAAAGCAATGAATTTGCCACCATTATCAGAGTACAAATTTTTTATCTTGGTTTGGAAGCGTGTTTCGACAAATTTTTTAAAGTGAGAAAAAATAGTAGATACCTCAGATTTGGTAGCCATTGGATAGAACCACATGTATTTTGTGAAATGGCAACCAATATAAGATAATAACGAGATTCATCGATTCCAGTATAATGTGCGGGTCCCCAAACATCAGTGTAAATAAGTTCAAGTGGTGTATGACTTTGAAGACTATTTGAATGAAAAGGTTGTTGATGTGCTTTATTGATGGAACATGAAATACAGAGTTGAGAAATTTTATTTGTTTTGGCAACAGGAAGAGAAAAAGTTTTAACAAGATGTTGGACTATTCGAAGAGATGGATGCCCAAGACGTTTGTGCCACCCATCAATGGAGGTCTGCTCATGCACATTAGCAACCATTTTGGAGGGGGAAGACGTCATTGATTCCGGGAAGGTGTAAACACCATTTTCACATGCTCCTCAAAGTAGAATCGCCCCGTGATCTTGTCCTTCACAAAGAAATGAAACGGGAAAAATTCAACAAAAACATTATTTTGTTTGGTGAGATGATGAACAGAAATTAAATTTTTAGAAAGATTTGAAACGCAAAGAGTATCAGTTAAGATAAATGTGCGTTTGGGTGAGTGTAATTTCAAAGAACCAATGTGAGAGACAATCAAACCTGAACCATCACCAAGAATTACTTCATCAGTACCATTATATTCAGAGTGAATGGACAAATTTGCAAGATCACCCGTTATATTGTGAGAGGTTGCTGAGTCCATGAGCCATGTTTTGTCTTTGCCATTAGAAGAAGTGACATTGGTCAGAAATTCATTGGGATCAGATGAGGGACGGTATTTTTGCAAGAGGACCCATTTTCTCACACAACTGACAGGGGCGTGTAACGTTTCTGAGTGTTGTTGTGCTTACCAGATCCATTATTAGGACGTTAGCCATCACGTTGGTGACTATTAAATGGACGAGTTGGGCTTTGGCCTTGGTTACGTTGATACCCATTGGGTGTATAAGAAATCTTTGAAAAGTCACCTCTAGAAGAAGACTTGCCCTTAGTTTTGTAATTAGCCGTCATCACCATTTGATGAGTAGCTATCTCCAAATGTCGAAGATAAGATTCATGACCAACCAAGAGATCGTGCAGCTCTTCAAACACCAGGGACTTCTTTCTTGCTCGGATCGGCACAACAATCTCCTGGAAATTTGATCCTAACCCGTTCAAGACATAGAGAGTTAAATCGTCATTGGAAATAGGATGATCAATAATGGTGATTTTATCAGCCAAGGCCTTCACAGCATGAAGATAGTCTGTGATCGATTGATTGTCGTGCTGGATTAAGGTGAGCTCCTCCTTTAATTGCAAGGCACGAGTGCGTGATCGGCTAGCATATAAGGTTTTTAGTTTTTTCCAAGCTTCATGAGAGGTCTTTGCCGTAGCAATGAGTGGTGTGATTGACAACGAGGTGGAGGTGAGAAGGGCACTCTGGAGAAGTTTATCTTGTTGGATCCAGTGGGTCTTGCGTAGCTTTTTAGCGGTAGTTCCAATGGAAGAGGGGCACAAAGAGGTGCCTTCGACATAGTCGAGTAAATCATAACTGATGAGGAGTGCTTCAATTGAGCACGCCATTGAGGGAAGGTGGAGGGAGTTAATTTTTCATTGATTTGGGCAGTGATATTGAGAGCAATGAGTTGTTTGTTTGTTGCGGAAGGAGGTTGGCTGTTGAGGGTAAAGATTGGATTTTGATCAGAGGAGGAAGACATAGTGGAGATTTGGATCGTTGACTTGTTAAAGATCAGCTCTTTTGATACCATATAAGAGAATCAAGATTACAATGGTTTCAATGAATAATTTTTCCACACATTATTGATGTAATATGTGCTGACTTATATACACAGCTAGGAAAAACTATTTACGGCAATGTATATCAATTTAGCTAAAATTATGCAGCAGTTACAAAAATACACAAACTTGATTGTGAATGATCTTGCTTGATCGTAGGCTAGATGTGCTCTGTTCAATCTTGACCTTGATTCTTACAATCTGTCTTTATAGGGATTCTCTTATGAAAGAGAAGAATGGTGGAAAAGGTAGGGAATGGGCCTATGTGGATGGTAGTTCACAAGAAATTATTCTTCTTGTTGATTTGATGGTGAATAGGAATGCTCATGTGGTGAGTTTGTCAAGTGATGATAGCTTGGGTAATCATAACAATGTTGTAGAGATGATTCGAAACATTCTAGGATTATTGTGGTTTTGTCGACTTCGGGTAGTGGGTCAAGGCTTAGAGGTTTAAGGAGCAGGTTGACTCCAAACTCAGATGAAGATAGTGGTTGTGACCATTCGAGAAGTCCTCTAGTGAGGAAGTTAGGCTCTACCAAAGTTGTCTTTGCTCAGCTAGTGAATGGTGGGATTGAAATCGTAAGGGGAAAGGATTTTCTTAGAGTTGCCAAGGAGGGGGGGAGGTTTCATTTAGGTGTGTTGGTTTTGGACTTGGGGATTTAAGTTATATTGAGCCAGTGGCAAATTTGAGCCAGTGGCAAATTTGAGCCATGAGCTTGGTGAGGATGCAACCAATTTAAAAGCTAATGGGTTTAATTTAAGGGGTGGTGGGCCGGAAAGCTCCAAGTTGGTAGGCTTATCTAGTAATTGTAGTCAAGGTAATGGGCTGGGGATTTAAGTTCTTCAAGGACTGGTTTTGGGGAGTCCATGATTTTGGCAGTAAAGTTTCTAAAGCTAATAGCTCGATGTTTCTAAATGATCCCAAAGAGATTGCTACTTCACCAAAGCAGTCTTCTGATGTTAGTATTCTGGAAATAGAAAAACGAATTTATGGGAATTTTGAGAACCGAAATCAGTCGTGGGCAAATTGGGCTTGGGAGAGTGTTCATCGATCAAATTGGATTTTTTTTAGCCAACTATTGAGCAAGATGTTGTCTCTACTACCTACCTTATGCTTTAAGTCGCTTTGGAAGGTAGGAAAAAATGGGAATCTTTCCTTGTAGGATCGTTCATAGAGAAAAAGCCTCATTTCCACATTGTCCAATTTTTCGCAATGAAGATGTGGCAAAAGTATGGATTCAAGGAAGTGATGTCAAATGATAAAGGTTTTTCCTTCTTTAAAATTGAAGATGAAGTAGGTATGATTTAGTATTTAGAGGATGGGCTGTGGTTGTTCCAAAATAAACCTATCCTGCTCCAAAAGTGGCATCCCGATATGGAGCTGAATAAGGTGTCCCTAAGATTCATCCCGTTATGTGTGAAATTTTATGATATTCCCTTAGAAATATGGAGTTTTCTTGGTCTTACCTATATTGCAAGTATGATGGGTAAATTTTTGGCTTTAGACAAGATCATTGAATACACTTGTTGAGATAACTTGGGTCGCATAGGTTTTGCCAATATCTTAATTGAATTTGATGTAGCTAGGAAGTTGATAGAAGTGGTCAAGGTTTGTATGCCTATAGAGGATATCGATAAGCGTAAACTTATGATTGTTAGAGTGGATTATCACGGGAAACCTTCCCAGTGTGGGATGTGCAAGGTGTTTGATCATAAGGATGAAGTCTGCTCGCAACAACTGAGGTTAATGGAATAAGATAAATTGGTGAAGCTAGGGAATATTTCCGAAGGAGTTGATGAAGGTTTCAAAAGAGTATCCAAAAAAGATAAAGGTAAGAAAGCCGTTGTGTCCACTGTCCCTTCCAAAGGTCATTTTGACCCTAGGAAAAAAGATGGAACCTTATAAGGAGAATCCTCAGGCCTCAGTTTCACTACCTCTCCTTTTGAAATAGTGGTGAGTAATAGGAAAGATGGGTCTATAATGGAATCAAGGAATTAGAATGGGAAAGTCATTTCAATGTCTTGCCACCGAGCCTAATATGGATATGGATAGGTCGAATGAGAATGGAGATGCCATCCAAGGTATGAATTGAGACATCGACATCACTCAGGAAGGAGAGGGTTTGTTGGATATATAGCAGGGAAATCCCTTAAATGTCAAGATGTTTTTTCTGCTTGAATAAGGTCTCTTGGGCCTAAAAAAAAAAAAAAAACGTGAAGGGTTGGGCTTCGGAGTCGGGCGACCCAAGCTGCCAAAGCAAACAATATATTGACAATGTTGGGCCGGCAGTGGGCTAGAGTATTACAATTGGTATTAGAATCAATCCCAATTAGAAGTTTGCGGATAGTCAAGAGGCCTTACCTAGCCCAAAAGGGATTGCAACAAGGACACTAGATCCTGAAGAGAGAGAATGAGAAATCCCATATCGATTGGGAAGAAAAGGGTTGAGCTAGTCAAATACCAAGGAAATCCCCTAAATGTCAAGATATTTTTTAGGCTTGAGCAAGAGTTCTTAGGCTTGAAAACAAAACCATGAGGGGCTAGACTTCAAAGTCAAGCAACCCAGGCTACCAAAGCAGACAATATCTTAACAATGTTAGGTTGGTAATGGATCAGGGTGTTACATAAATATTCATGTTAATCTTGGTATGAAGCAGATCGTGAAGTAGATAAAGATGGTTATGATTTTTAATCAAATTCCACTCATATGGCTCAAGTCGTTTTTCTGAACGATGGTGTTGTCAAGCTTTCTAAAGTGAATGACTAGTGAGGGGGTCTAGCTATCCTCCAACCACCCTCTAGTTCCCATGTTTAATTTAGCTTGTTGGACCATAAGGGGCCTTAATCAACCCATCAAACAGAAGGAAGTTAAAGTGTTTATGAAAGAGAAAAGACTTTCCTTATGTTCTTTGTTGAAGACCTGAGTGATAGGTCCTAATGTTAACCGTGTTTTTGATAGTGTGTTTAAGGGTTGGAAATGGATCTCGAATGCTACTATGGGGTCAAAAGGGTACAGTTGTTATTAGGTAAAACCCATTGATCTATTGTGTTACTCCTTTGGGGATGTCTGACCAAGCCATTCATTGCTTCGTCTAAGAGGTTAAGGAAGGTATTAATTTCAATGCCTCTTTTTTGTATGCTGAAAATGATGTTATAGGTAGGAGGGAGCTTTGGGATATCCTACGGCAACATAAACTTGGGGTTGGAAATTCTCCCTGGGCTTGTGCTTGGGGACTTCGATGTTACCTTATTTTTTAGTGAGACATCATAAGGCAACAATAATGTTTTGAATGACATGATCAATTTCAGAGTGTGTTAATGACCTTGAAGTTGGAGATATAAGTCATTCCGGCATTTTGTACACTTGGAATGGTAAACCGCATGGGGACAATAGTGTTCTAAAAAAGCTTCATCGGATATAGGGTAATGGCTCCTTTTCCATAAGCTTCCCTTGATCAAGTTATGTTTTCTGGCTCCTAGATATTAGTGATCATAGCCTATCGGTAACATCTTTTCCTCATCTTTGTTTGGCTAAGCCCCGTCTTTTAAATTTTTTAACTTTCTTGCTCTTAAGGAGGAGTTCTTAGTTATTGTTAAGAAAACTAGGAGAAAGAGGCACTACAACAAAAATGGCCTACGGTAACATGCAAAAAGTGTTATCATAGGTAATTTGTAGCATTTGTAAGGATGCTATGACAACCTATGTTACTAAAGAGTAGACATTGTTACTAAAAAACAGACATTGGTAACACTTTTTGCATGTTACTAATCATTTCAGTAACTGTCATAAAATGCTATTGTTAAATATATTGTAACACTTATTCGTAGTTACGAATGATTTTAAGTAACACTGCATAAATGCTATAAATAAATTTTCTGTAACATTCTTAACTTTTACCATTTAGTTTTCTATAACATTCTCAAAATGCTATAAATAAGTTTTCTGTAATATTCTTAACCTGTTACAGTTTAGTTTTCTGTAACATTCTCAAAATACTATAAATAAGTTTTCTGTAATTTTCTTAACATGTTACAGTTTTGTTTTCTGTAACATTCTCAAAATGCTATAAATAAGTTTTCTATAACTTTCTTAACCTGTTACAGTTTAGTTTTCTGTAACATCTCAAAATGCTATAAATAAGTTTTTTTGTAACATTCTTAACTTGTTATAGTTTAATTTTCTATAACATTGTTAAAATGTTATAGAAGAGTTTTTAATAACATGTTAAAAGTGCTACCAAAGTATCATTCATTGCATTTAGTAAATGTTACAAAATTATTTTCTATAACATTTTGAAAGTGTTATCAATGTGTCTGTTATAACATATATAAAATTGTTATAGTTGTTATTTAAATAATGCAAATTATAAACAATGATGCAGTAATTTTCCAAAGAACATATCATTGATGGTGAACCTTCATATACAAAAAGTTTGCATATATGCCTAATAAATAGGCATCCAACATCCTTTATATCCATAAAATCTAATATGCTTCATGTATCATATCACATTTTGTAACATATAAACCTTCATATACAAAAAGTTTTATATATGCCTAACAAATATGCACCTATCTTTTTTACATTATAATACCTAGATGATTGGAAAATTAACTATGAGCAATAGTTAATACCTTCCAATCATTTGAAAAAATTCTAACAACAAAAACCATCATGCAAACCATCTTCCATTCCAAATTGTACTTTACCAAAATAGTACTCTTGCATTTTCACAACCTACAAAACCATTAATACAAAAGAATCTTCAATTCCCATGTATATTCTCAAAGATGACAACACATATATATTGTAAATTCAAGAAAAGATCAAGACAAAAGTACCCCAAATATTTAATGCAAAACAAAGAGGAAAAGAACATGTTTAAATCTCCAACTTCACAAGCATACTATGATAACAAAACATACTATCATAACAGTTCTAGCAGAAAAACCTAAAGCCTTGTTAATGAAATATTGTCAACATAGGCACAAAAAAGGGTCATGAGAAACACATATTTTACTGTAATAAATAAGAAACAAACCTAAAGTCTCGTTAATGATATATTGTCATCATTCGCACAAACAATGGTACAAATTACAAAGTTAATCACGTTTCTCCACTAGCAAAGTCTCATTTATCAAACCCCAGGTTTAGAGGCTCATCAAATTTTAGTTCTAAAGAATAAGTTATCACAAAATCATTCCTAGCCAATGAAAGAGTATAAAGCAAAAAGCTTTTCCATCTTTGGAAACCGTGGTTACTTCACTACATAGTGCAAGACAACCAAAGTTAGAACCATACAAGGAAACATAAGGATTATTGTGGCAAGTGCTATTTTTCATAATGCTCTGAATAATAACCATTGCCATGACTTTGTTTGTTCCATTAACAAGGTGGTCCATAACTATGGGATAATTAAAAAGAGTCAATGCAGAAACAATATCATTGTATTTTTCCAGTGGAGTACTTAAAAGTGCAACAACTTGTTTCATCGCCCTGCTGTCTTCAAGCTTTGGTATGCTGGATAGCTTTTAACACATGCTCCCTATCAGATCATTTACCATAATAAAGAACAATCAAAGCCTCAGGAATATGTGTTCAAAACCTTATGTAAATGAGATTGTATAGATTCAATCTGTGTCAACTACATATATAACATTTGAAATGAAACATACCAACACTTGGTCAATATAATCAAGCCGATCAAGATGAACACAAAGCGTAAATGTAAGAAGAGAGACATACAAAGTTATAGCTCCAAGAATAGGCATGTCAACCTGTGCTTCTATCACCTGCCATTCAAACACTACTAATAAAAGATATGTAAAGAATAACTTCATGCTCCAACTTGAGCATACCAGCAAGTCTCTACACTCACCCACCCAAAAAAAAAACGAATAAGCAAAAAAAAGTGAGACATTATCACAAAATTGAATCACACCTCTCCAATATGAGATTTAAAAAAAAAAAAATGCACTTGCAAGAATTTCAAAGTGAATTTGCAATCTTAGGGAAGCACACATTTACCTTGCCAATGGCATTACTCAACTTAGCAAAAGCTTCTACTTGTAGAAACTCAAGTAACACTTGAAGGAATAACCATAATCAACAACTTGCGACAGCATAACATGCAAAAAAGAGCATATAGATAACTCACATCTGTACTTGAAGCAGCAAAATTTGACAACCTATCCATTAGTCGAGATAGTACTGTCTTGATGTCAACTGTTGGCTAAGAATAAAAGAAAAAAAATAAACATAAAGAACAAAAGGTCAATATGATACTTTAGTTAATCAAATTGACCCCAACTAGAGAGAAAGGAGAATCCATTCTGTATATATGTATTTAACATACACAAACAACATTTAATTGTATAATTCTCATCAAGAGTTGCATCTCCATCATTCTAGGTTGAGGACGAAAATCAAAAAATTAAAACTATTTGTAGCATATGGCATGTTATATGAATCATGTGCAATTTCCACATTGTTGTGATCGTATAAAAGCAACATATGGTGATGGTAGACAACTGAAAACTTTGTTCATGGACTTGGGGATTTGTGTTTTTGAGACTATGCCGGAAAGGAATATTGTTGATACAATACAGTAATTAGGGGCCTTCAAAATGTTTAAGGAGATAATAGCTGAAGGATTAAAACTTGATGAATCTACTTTTGTTGCTCTCTTTGTGCTTGCTGCCATTGTGGCCTTGTTAATAATAGCTTGCAAAAATGCATGTAGTTTGCGATCGCATCTGATTTTGCAAGCTTAGAAATCTAAGATTTTGTGTTAGACATGTAGGATTTGTTAGTGTATATTAGTGTATGCTCTAGAAACCATTTGTGTTGTCGGTTTCAGAGCATTTTATCTTGTATCTATATATATCATAAATAATAGAAGAAAGAGTTCTTCAATTCATATATGTAAATTGCTTCCTTTATTCAGTCATGCATTTAAAATAAAGTATGTATATGAATTGTCCAGATGATTCATTTAATAGGTAAATGAATTATCGAAAAGGGTTCCTTACGGAAGCAATATAAATTTAGGCAACTATATTACGTAGTAGGCATACCGGATGCTTCCGAAAGATATCATGAGTTGATATAAGTACGGATGATGATGATAGTCATGTCACTAGGGCATTGGTATGGATTAACGGTTGGTGAACTGTTTTTCGAACGTGACCGAATAACGACAAATAACTTGGAAAAGCATGTAGTCAATGATTTATCGTTTGGTTATATCAGTGCACGATGTAGTCCTTTGACCTGAGACATTGTAGTCGGATCCGATATGGATGCGTATGGTTCATACGGTGTATAAGTACGAGACTAATCATGTTTCATACAATAAAGCCTATTTGGTCATGCGTTGTTCATATGCGGAAACGAACGATGGTCAAGAGGGGATCCATTGACTCGGAAATATAGGATCGGGAATACCGCTGACTCCATCCGGATTCGAGTTCCTAGACAAACATCGATAAATGTCAGAAAAGTAAATCTCTGGCCAGAGTCTATTATTAGTCATACAAAAGTAAGTTTGTGATGACAAGTTTCGGACATATTGATCGATAATTCGGTAGAAGATCGAGTTTAGGATTTTGACGTTCCATGAATCCATACTCGATTAGGATATCTCAATGGAGGGATTTTACCTGCATGGTACGTATGATCTGAAATGGGTTCAATGAAGTATTTCTTCATCGTGGTTTAGGGACTATGGCACATTGTTAGATGTTTACCATAGTCGTTGGGCCTCCGGACAGGTTTTCGGATTCATCCAGAACCCACCCACGGCTAATCCACGGTGGACCTACATGGTCACACCAATAGCCTTGAGAAGTTAGAGAATGATGAGAGAGAGAAATGATTATTCAAAGAGGGCTAGCACCTTCCGAGGGTAATAACGGGATTTCTATGGTAATAGTTACATATAAAACTATTTGTGACATTTTAAGGATTAAAATGGTCAAGCAATAATTAATTATATTTAATTATTATATCTTAAAGTGTTAAGATTAATAAGATGAACAAAAATAACCTTTTAATAGTTAAAGGGTAAAAGGGTAACTTTATGGGTTGTCATTGTAAACTAGTTTAGTTTACATGGGCCCTTGAATAATATTGATTATTCAAAGGGTAGCATAATAAATTCATGGGATCCCTTTATAAAATAAGATTTTATTGGGCTTTGAAGTGAAAAATAAATAATTGCAAAATTGCCCAAGTATATATAATACAAAAGGTTGCATTTTTGTTCATAACACACATTGTTCACTCAAAGCAAAACCAAAACTCTCTCTAAAAGCCACGACCACTCTAAACCTCTCAAGGTCGTGTTAAAGTGTGGAGTTCTCATTACTTTGAGGCTGATCTTCATCAATCCAAAGCAAAGGAGTAGGTATAATCTCTTTTCCAAGCTTTGTTTGAAAAACGGTTTTTAGAATCCATGCATTCATGCTTTCATTCTCCATCTCCACCACCTTCATGCATGCTGATTCTTTCAGGATTTCCCAAAAGCACAGAGCAAAAAGCGTGCTTTCCCAAAAGCACTTAACTTTCCAAAACATAAGGTAGAAAAGAGCACCTCAATGATTCATAGCACTAAGTTTAGTTTAATGTTAAGTAAAACAACTTTCAGCACCTAAAAAGAATAAATCAAACTTATTAAGCACCATAATGATTCATTCAAACAGTTCGATCATTATAGAAATCAAATCATTGATTTGCCTGAACCATAGCTTAGCAAAAATGCAGAGCAAAAATGCAAGAAAATGATTCACCTCAACCGTAGCTTCAATGATTTGCCTCTTAAAGGATGAGGGCTTCCATTTAGGGTTCAATAGGTTATTAGTATTGGAGATTTTAAGCTAAAATTTTGATGAAACCAATGGATTTCACTAGATTTTTACTGAATGAAGATGATTAAGTGTAGGGTATTTTGTTTGAATGAGTAGGTTGGATGAGTTGAAAATGCTTTAAGTGTAGGGTGGCTTCATTGACATAACAAAAATTGTGTTAGAAAGAAGCTTGGACCTGAAATTTTAGTAAAGAAGCAAAATTGAAAAAGTGGCGTGAATTGGAGAAAATGAGTGAATAAGGTATTTGGTATGTTTTGGAATTTTGTTTGACAGGTAGACAAATTTTTTCCCGGCTAAAGTTTAGGAAAATAAATTTTGTTATTATATTTTTATTTAGTAACAGTTTTAAGTGTTACAATATTTTAATTTAATGAAATCAATATTATTTCAATACATGCAAATTGCCTACGGGCTGGGATGCGCTGCCCCCTGCACCCCTACCCATTGACCGGGCAATGAGACTCCCGAATGCATATGTGTGACCACTTATTGTTGAAGTGGTGGACAATTCCAACACTTGGGAGATGAAGCGACACCAAAAAGTGACGAAATCACACTGAGAATTAAGGTGAAGAGTCAAGACAGTGAAATGGCTTTTTCAAGTGAGATTTCGAGTCAACCAAGCTTATGAAATGTGGATCTGACCTTAGGGAGTATGGACTAGCCCCTAGGATGTCTAGAAGTTGCCAAAAAACTAAGAAATTAAAGTCATCGAGAAGATGAATGGTCACAGATGGAGGAAGCTTAATGGTCGTTGGAATCTAGGAAGGTCTTACGTGATGACGGCCAGCCATTGGAGAAGGAAAATGGTCATCAAAGGTGGAAGTTGGACAGTCTCCAGAAAATGGATGAAGATGGGTGGACGTTTTTGGCTTTGCATTTAACCTTCCATCTTCCTTTTATACTATTTGTAAAAACATTTGTTTGGTCCCTACATGAATAAGATGTAACAAAGTAAAGCCCAAATAGTAAATTTGACCCCTAAACAATAAAAATGAGACAAAATCAACCTCATTTCATATTGGCGAGAATAATATTTTGTTTTTCGGTAAATAATTGGGTTTATGGTAAACTTATAAAATGTTACTGTATTTTGATTATATGACAACATTATAAAAAAGTTACTATATTATTAGGTTTATTGTAACACTTTAAAAATGTTACTGTAGATATATTTTCCATAACATTTAAGAAGAAAAGTTACCATTGATATAAAATGTGTTACAAAAAGTTAAAGTGTTACATATAAAAATTGTTATCGTAACATTTTAACATCAAGTGTTACTATAGATAGTCTACGGTAACACTTTAAGGAAAAGTGTTACTGTCCAGTGTTACTGTAGGCCATTTTTGTTTTAGTGAGGTGTATAGGGTGCCCATGTTCTCTATTGTTAGTAAATTGAAGTCTCTTAAGCCTTTTCTAAGATACCTGAATTGAAAGCAATGTAATTTTACTATGAAGGTTGAGATTCTTAGAAAGGAGGTTGAGTTTATCCAAGGTGCTTTAGATCGGGATCTTTTCAATAAAGAGCTCCGAGACCAAGAAGTTATTTTCCCAGGGGCATTCAGACTGGCCCTCCTTGATGAAGAAAGATTCCTAAAGCAAAAATCTAAGGTTCTCTAGCTTAGTGTGGGAGACAAAAATTCAACTAACTTCCATAAGTCTTTTCATTCTTCTCAAAATATCAGGTGGATTGATAGTATTATGACATATTCGAGGGAGTTAATGGAGAAAGGGAATATAGAGTTGGCTTTTATGAATTACTCCAAGCAATTGCTTAGTACGGCTTCCCTTATCTTTTGTGTTGAGGGTTGGAAGGATCTTCTTGGTAGTTAGATCTTGGTGGCCAATTGTTTTAGTATGGTTTGGCTGACCTCTATTGAGGAGGTTAGGAGCGTTATTTTTACTATTGGGGATAAAGCTCCGGGTCCGAACAGTTTCTCTGCAAAAATTTTTTAAAGAGGTAGGGATATTGTAAGCAGTAAAGTTTATGAAGTTATGATTCATTTTTTCAGCTATGGTAGAATGCTTAGAGAAGTTAATGCCACTATCGTCGTTTTAGTACCAAAAAAAGATGTTCCCTCTTTGGTGGGTGACTACCAGCCCATCTCTTGCTGCAATGTAGTGTATAAATAAATTTCTAAAATTATTGCTACTAGATCAAGGATAACCTTAAAAATGTTGTTGATCAGACTCAATTAGCCTTTATCTCTGGTTAAAGAATTAGTGAAAATATTATGCTTACCCATGAGATTTTTCGTAATTATCACAAAAACTCTAGGGCTGCCCAATATGCCTTCAAGGTGGATATTTAGAAAGTATACGATGGCGTTGATTGGGATTTTCTCCTTACTCTTCAAATGTTTGGCTTTCCTAGTCAAATGATTCATTGGATTCGAGAGTATGTGACCACCACTTCCTTTTTTATGGTTGTTAATTGTGAGCTCCATGGCTTTTTTCCTGCGAAGAGAGGTCTTAGACAAGGTGATCCTTTATCCTCTTACCTATTCATTCTCGTTATGCAAGTTCTTTCCTTGATTATTCATAAGAAGATTGAAGAGAACAATGGCTTTAAATTCCATTATCATTGTAAAAAGCAAGAGATAGCCATTTGTGCTTTGCGGATGGCTTTTTTTTTTTTTTGCCATGGTGACTCCCTCTCGGTTAAGGTTCTGAAAGATGCTTTTACGGACTTTGCCCGTATCTTAGGTTTACATCCTTATCCTTTGAAGAGTGATATGTTCATATGTCATGTCACTGAGGAGAATTGTTTGAGAATCAGTGACATTATGGGTTTCTCGGAAGGTTGTCTTCCTGTTGAGTACCTTGGGATCCCATTGATCACATCAAGGCTTAAGCATATTGACTGTATGACTCTCATGGATATGGTGGAAAAAAGGTTGAACTCATGGAAAAATAGATATATTTCCTCTATCGGTTGGGTACGGTTGGTGATTTATGTGCTCTCCTCCATGCAAGTCTACTAAATATCGATGTTCCTTCTCCCAAGTTCAGTGACCAAAGCTATAGAGAGTTTGCTTAAGGGCTTCCTCTGGTAAAGCTGTGACCTCGTGAAGGGTAAGGTTAAAGTGGCATGGAAAGATGCTTGCCTCCCTAAATCTGAAGGTGGTTGGGGCATTTGCCCCTTGAAGGTGTGGAATGTGTCTCTTATGTCTTATAACCTTTGGAGTGTTATCTCGAGTAAGAGCTCGCTGTGGGTAAAATGGATCCATACTTTAGGCTTTATGGTAGGGATTTTTGCAGCATTAGAATCCTATGGAATGCTAGTTGGAGTTTGAGGAAACTCCTTAAGATGAGAGATAAAGTCCGTAATCATATTGGGTTCAATTTGGGTAATGCTAACTCTATTTCACTTTGGCATGATTCTTGGCATCCTTTGGGCTCGCTTGATAAAATTATCCGGACAGAACCAGATATGAATCGAGATTATGTCAGAAAGTAACAGTTAGCAAGATCATTATTAATAATCAATGGGCTTGGCAAGAAGTTATCATCAGTCGTCTTCCTCAAATCATTAGTCAAGCGCCATGTATTTCCCCTTCTACTAATAGAGATATGTTGGTTTGGAAGACTAAAGAAAGGAAAGATGTTAAGTTCTCTATTAAGCATACTCGGTTTGACTTGTCGCCGATTAATATCAGAGTCCCTTGAGTCCAACTCATTTGGTTTGGTAAGAGTATCCCACGACATTCATTCATCTTGTGGTTAGCAGTTAAGGGTAAGTTACTTACGCAAGACCTGATGAGTAATTGGCTGGACACTTTGAGCATGAGTTGCGCTTTATGCAGTGGTGTTTTAGACTCTCACGATCACCTCTTTTTTGCCTGCCCCTTCACTTCAATCGTCTGGTAGAAGGTGCAAGCCGAGGGTAATTTCAAGGTTTTGTTGGGATAATGGGATAACACCATATCCTAGTGCGTAGATAAATTTTGGGGAAAAAGTGTCAGATCTATCATAAATCGTCTTCTTCTAATGACAACTATTTATGGGATTTGGTAGGAGAGAAATCTTCGGTTGTTTAAAGGTTTCAGGAAGAGCCTCTATTTGGTTGTGAACCAAATTTTTGATGTTGTCAAGTTCAAACTGATTAGCCTTAGATTTAAGGATACTGAAATGGTACATAGAGTTGCTAAGGAATGGGGCATTCCTAGGAGTTGCAATGTTGAGGCTATGAAGGAAATGGATGATTTTTTTTTTTATTGGAGTGTTGTCCTCTCCTGTTCTGTCTCTTTGGTTGCTTTGGTGTATTAGGGTTGGTGTGTCTTTATCTAGGGGTTTGGCATGAGGTTGGTCTCGCTGTTGAGCAAGCCCTTTGGCTGATTGTGTTTTGGCTCGTGTTTGGTTTGCTATCCTTTTTCCTTTTACTGGTTGTGTTTGATTGTTTCTGTACGTCAGTTGGTTACTTTTGAAGTATGGGTGGAAAAAAAAAAAAGTCTTCATGTATTATGGAATTTTCATTTTGACCCCACAAAAATTTGAATTAATTAACACTTTTTTACCTTTTTCTCTTTTTCATTTCTTGTCCTCTCTTTTGTACTTTCTTATTTCTTTGGTTGGATTACTCAAGAAATGCTATTCCTTTAGAGATTATAAGGTAAGATAATGCTCCCTTTTTTTTTTTTTTGCTTAAAAATATTTTCTTTTAGCTTCTTAATTGATGAAAGATCATGAACTATAAGTTTTTGTTGAGTTTAATAAATAGGTTTGAAATTGGAAGATTAAGTTCCAGATTTTGATATGGGTTTTAATTTAATATTATTTATGTTTAATGAATGGATTTAAAAAATTGATGAAACCATAAGTTGTAGGGATTCGAGGATTTGATTTAACTTTGATATATTGGTTAATCGCTTGATATTTAGAGTTAGATTTAATAAGTTTTCATGGATTCGTGAGTTGAATTTTATTGGGTTAGTATAAATTGAAAACCTAAGTTATAAGATTTGAGTTTTCTTTTTTTTGTGGGGGAGGGGGGGTTTACTTTCTTAGTTGATGAAAGATCATGAATATGTTTTCGTTGAATTTAATAAATGAGTTTGAATTTAAAAGATTAAATTCCTAGGTTTCAAAAAGCCTAAGTTGTAAGATTTGAGATTTCGATATATATCTTATTGTAAATTTATCAACTTAAATATTTTGAACCCACTCACTAAAACTCCTAGCTACATCCCATTACTGTTGGTCATGTTTTGGGGTCTAAAGAGGATCTGTTTTGGTTGGTTTCTACTATTGGTGTGTTGCGGCTTTGTGTGGTTTTTTTGATTTTCTTGCTACTGCCTTGTGAGTGTACGTGTCTCCTTGGGATGCTCTTGGTTTGCCACAAAGTCTAGTTGCTTAGCATTCAGGCGCAATTTTGGTTTTTTTTTGTTTGGTGCTGCTAGGTTGGAAGCTGCAAGTTGCTATGTTTTATGTGTCAAACGTTGGTCCCGTTACTGCAGCACAAGCGTTTTTTGTTAGCTGTTGTTGATTTTTCTGGCTTTTTTGGCTCTGTTTGCTTTCGGTGTCGGCTTTTTGTCAAAGATTGTACATCTTGGCTCCACCTCTTTTGTGTTTTTTCCACTGTTTAAAACCCAGCTTGGCTCGGCCGATTTCACTAGGACCTGAGAGCTTCATCGGGCCGGGTTAACATTTTTCCTATTCACCTAAAACCCTAGAATTTAGGATGATGATCAGCGAACAATTAAGGCATGAATGTTGGGACTTTTGAACAGAAAGTGTCGGTGAGTACAATGGTGGTGGCGAAGTTGATTTCCGGTGAGTGAATTGACCGGAAATCGAAAAACACTAGCAGCGACAATAACCAGTTTTTGTCGGCAATTGGTAAGGCCAACGGGGGAGGGGTGAGGAAGGTTTTGGTCAAGAGGAAGAGGGGAGTATTTTCGGGATGAAGAGGAGGGTTGTTGATGCTAGCATCGATGAGATCTGGCTTGAAATGTGACGTTGACATCAATGAGATCTAGCCTAGAATGCCAACGCCAACGTCAGTGAGATTTGACCGAAATCAAACCTATTTCAGCTAGATATTAGGTAGATTTTTAAGGGAATGGGCTTAAGGGACGATCGGGGGTTGCATTTCGAGTGTCATCGCAACCAACCAGTCATTGGCTGATTTGTATTTGGGGTGTGTTTACTAAATTTCAAACCTATAAAGACTTAACGAATTGTTAAGGGGTGTATTTGCTAAATTTTAAAGTTGTCACCCGATTTGACCAACCAATCAAACCAATTAAACTGGTCAACCCGAGACCCTAAACTTTGTTAGGTTTAACCTCGAGTTGGGTTTTAAAACATTGGTTTTCTCGTCTCGTGTGTTTTGGCTTGTTGAGTTGTAAAGCTAGGGATCTTTGCCCCGTTTAGATGACATTCAGTATTTTTTATAAATTACCGGTTACCCAAAAAAAGACAGTTGAATGAAAATACTGCTAAATTAATTCTTTTAAACTCAAAGTTTTATTTCCAAACTTCAGTTTCTAAATTTCACTTTAGATGGTAGTAGTTGCACATCATAACATATTCAAGATGAATCAAAAACTTGTAATCCAGGGAGTAAATAAATAGCTCAAGCATAAATTTGCTTTTTAGATGGTGGTATGTATCCACATTGATTTCTCTGAAAGTAAGCGTATAATCCCAAGGCACAAATTCTATTATCTATACTTCTATAAGAACAAGACTTACAGCAAAAGCCAGAAGCCTGACCCTCATCCTGCTGCTCATTTTGACCCATAGCAGGGCAGAATCTCCTCTGTAGCAGCCGCATTGCGCATAACTATTCCTATCATTTTGAGCTGTCAGAAGGCTGAACCTCTTCAGTTGCAGCTGCATTGTGCATAACACTTCCTAACTGAATACCGGCGTGGGAACTTGCTTGAGTAGAGCTGTCTCCAGCTGCTGCTCTTAAGCCTTTGTTCCTCTTCACCTTTTCAGCCCAACCAACTAACCCTACTTGCACGTATTCATCAAATATTGACTTCTTGAAATAAGTCCCCATCTTCATTTCATTTCAAAAACAAAATTAAGATCAGTTGTTTTAGATGACCGTAAAATTCATTTACAACATTAACTCAACCCACCTGCGTGACAATGGCATAAAGTGGCAGCGTGCTGTAACTACACAGAACCTGGATGATTACCCTAATTGGAAAGAACAAAAAAAGCAGTATACGTCAAAATCATGAGATAGTAATTACATACTCAGCCAAATTATGACAAAAATGTGGGGGAGAAGAGGCAATTGTTTTCTACCCAATTACAAGCCGTGGTACAATAAAACGAACTTGTCCCATGATGCAGGAATCGAAGCCATATTGAACCTATAGAGGTATAAAAAAAAGATGAATATATACATCCAATAAATCCATAATATGAGTAGCACGTCAAAAGTTGTAGCTTACCCATATCCAAAAGAAAAACGCAATCTCAAAGGAATTTTGGAATAAGATAAAATGGATCAAGAAGAGGATTATACGGGGTCGATTGAACCAAAAGTGCTCATCTGATGGTTGAACCACTAACTCCCCTTCAATGGCCACATGTTTCTCAGCAACCTCATGAGCCAATTGGTCAATGACATGCTCCAGCTTAGTGCCCACAGCAAGTAAAAGCTGTGAAAATACAAGTGACACATCAAATAATGGAACAGCAAAAATAAAATGCACTGCAAGTTTTTATCGCACAAGGTTCTTGAAACAGCCAAATCGGATGTAGACATACATACATTGATAAACAATTCCATATGCAGTTAATCAACTACAACTTAACCAGAATCTAAAAAGGATAAAAAGAAATCAAATATTGAACAAATATAATACAATAGAACCTCTCTATAGTCATAATATTAGGACCAATTAAATTTATTATTATAAGGAAATTATAATTTAATAAAAGTTTAATTATAAGAATTATTGTTTTGATTTCTTATTTTATAATTCATGTTTTAGTAATTTTAAAATTTCAGTTCATTGTTTTAGTAGCATTAAGGATAGTATGGAAGTGAATATCAAAAAGTCACTGTAAAATTGAGTGATCAGATTCAACAACTTCACTACACTAATCAAATGGATATTAATTTCTTCCTCAATAATATAAATGAGCAACAAGTCATGTATATTTTAATTGAAAAAGAAGTCATAACTAAAATTAAACAAGAAAAAGAATAAGATAATCTTGAAGATGATAGTATAGAAATACCAAAAATTTCATGCCAAAAAGCTCTAAACATGCTTGAGAGATAGAAATATTTTGGTTTCAACAAGAAGATGTCCATGCCGGTGGCTTATTATGTACCCGCAAGATAAAAGATGTAATAACTCTAAAACATAAATCATTGTCTCAAACAACTTTAGATAAATATTTTATTTCATCTTAAACGTTTAATGTAATATAACATATATTTTTTGCAATATGCATATAATTATTACTATGTAAAAGCAAATTCCTTAAGACGAGACCTAAAAAATTATAACTTATTACAATGTAAAATTTATTCTTATTTATAACTGACCCAAGTTAGGACCGGAAGTTTTTATGACTACATGGAGGTTATTCTTATATAAAGTATCACTATAGAGAGGTTCTACTATATTAATCTATTGATCTACACAAGCACCATAAACTGTGACAAAAAAACAATACAAACATAAGTCAATGACCGCCCACTGCGTATCTCTCTTGTTATTAGGTAATTAGCTATCAAATGTCATGATTTTTAAGTTTCACAAAGTCATCAACACAAGATCATAATGAGCTCACAAAAGTGGATGCAAAACAATGCAGTTGGTCACAAGATCAAACTAGAAAGGAGAAATGATATTAAAGATTTATGAAAACCCACAATGACAGGAATGGATGCTATCCAGAAGTACATATGCCAACCTGCACATGAAAATAAGAAAACATAAGGATATTGATAATTCTACACTACTACATATCATTTAAAAGAAAATAAATTAGGATAAAACAAAACGATTTATATAACCCTTACAAGGTATTAATATTTTAAACATAACCAAGAGCATTAGATTAATGATTGAACCATGACATCAATCAATGCAACTCTACTGTGAAGAGAATCTCATTCAATTACAGTACAGACCTGTAGAGTTAAAATTTAAGTAACTATCCTCCCATGTCACAAAGTACCTTTTCGTTACAAAACCATAAACTTAAAAAGCTTTCTTTATAACTTTAAAGGAACGGTGGAAAAGACTCAAAGAATGTTGAGTGTATTAATAAAAAGAGGATAGTGATCTGCAATGAAAGTGGATCTAATGTGAAAACACACTTGGACAAGTTACTGCAGACCAGAGAATATGAGAAGAGCAAGTGGCTACACAGAATTTCTGCTACTGCATTCATTCAATTATCTGTCAGACGAATGAATATTAGATTCAAAATAATTAGAGCTGCAGGTATAAAGCGAAAAGGCGCTTCAACAGAGCAGCGCAGCTGATGTATTTGCAAATTGTGGAGATAGCATTTATAAGGGACTATATAGGTAGTTGAATCATTTGCAAGGAAGGTCAATAAATAAACCAATAAGGAGGCATATAAACCAGGTCAGCAGCACATTAGAGGAGGAAACTGAGGTGGGTTTAGATATTAGGAAGAAAAAGACCTTTAGCAAACGGTTTTACAGAAAATTTGTCCCGACAAGAAAACAATAAGCAAGAATGATTCATATAACCAAAGCCCAAACAACTGAAATAGCACTTATTCGGTTGGAAATATAATGTGAGTAAAAGAACGCTAAGTTTTCACAATGGTCTTTCTTACATCTCTTAAGACCGATACTATCAGAGTAGAGATCAAGACTTTCCTAATACCCCTTTCTGAGAATCAAGCCTAAATTTAATTAAAATACCTAGTGATCAAGACGATGGCAAATAAAAAGAAATAAGTCAATTGCAAAGTGGTAATTTAACTTGAAGATGGTTGATTTCACCCATACCATGACAGTAGGGGAGACGCATGTTGATTGAAGTAGCAAGAAAATACCAAATCGAAACAATAAAAAAGTGTTCATAGAATTGTCTTAAGTCAAGTAAGAGAAAATATTTCATCTCAGCATGCTTTTTATTAGGCAGTTAAGACATTGAAATTGTTGATTTCACTTCAACTGAAGGTAATAAATTAACTCAGAAAGTCCAAACCCCTCTAACTGTAGAACCTGCATATCTAAAACCATACAAATTTGGATCTAATATTAAGACTTGATTGGACAACAGAACATGAGAAATATTAACTATACATGGCATCAGAATTTAACTGGATTCTTCCCAGTTTCCTATCAGAAGAAAAGAAAAGGTATTTTAACTGGAAATAATTTGCTAGTTGATAAAGTCAGCATACCATTAACATTCAAAAGCAAGAATATGACCACAAATATCCAAAGATACCAGCTGCAAGCAGTAAAGATGAATCAGTAAGAAATTGGCATTAATGTTCAAGTCAACAGCTGATATACACAGTAACTTATAGGAAGTTTTAGCATCACATAATTACTTTACTTATACTTGCCTTATACCAACAACTCTCTTAAAATCATCTTCAAGGGCACGTATCATGTATTTGTGGAAATTAAACTTTGGATTTCCCCTGCAATGAGTCTAAAGCAGAAGGAAGGTGCAGAAAATGTCTATGAAAAGGCAATAAAATGATGATCATTCTAGACATATACAAGACAACCCATCCTTTAGATTCTTACCATGATGAAACCCAGTCGAAGTGTCACATAGTCTGATTTGGTAACAGATGCATAGAATTGCTTTAAAAAAGAATGCTGCAGTGACAAAAGAAAAAGAAAATCAGTGTCCTGTTTAATTGAACTTGGCAGAAGGATACAAAATCTTGTGCTTATAAAATTTACTAGTGAGGACCTAAACTTTGGGATATCATTTCATTTTCGTTTAAGCAAAAATAATAAGCCAAGGTTGCAAGCAAAAATAACCACCAAAGATTATGTAGTAACAACTATCAGCTTCTTTATGCAAGCAGGACATAACCTGTTAGTAATTACACGCCTCTTCTTCTATGACAAAATATCCAGTCAAACCCTCACTTTTCACCTTCTCTTTCATCTTTTGATGTTTAGTTACATTATTTTCTCCTGCCACACTGTTCCTATCAAAAGAAGTCCAACAAGTAAGACAGACTCTGAGAGTGAATCTATGGTTTATCCTAAGGCTTGTTACCATCAATTAGAGAATCATAGAATTCAAGCAAGGTGGAGCCACATGGCTGCCATCTCTTCACCGATATCTGTCAAATTAACAATGACTAACATCTCTGGATGCATGTACACTGTATATTCTCTGAATTTATGAGTAGGGATAACATAAGTTTATACTCCCTTCACAAAACCCAAGCACAGGAAAAGTCACAAGGCCTTATGTAAATATATCATAAGTAATTTATCTATGCTTGCATGTAGGATTATGTACTTCACATTTAAATAGACACATTCAAGTAAAACAATTTCCAGAAGACCCCCAGGTCAAAATTTCTGGTCCACCCATAAATCCCTCAAGTGACAGATTCTGCATGACTTGTCAGGTCATCTCATATATGCAATCATTTCTTCCAATGAGAATAACGAAGTGATGAAAAAAAAGGGAAAGAGCATATGTGGAAAGAAAAAACACTATAAATCTTTTCTGTTTCTCACAGTCCCAATAAAGAAATACTATTGTTTGGATTCCATTATAGAAGCAAAAATAACTCACCATCCATCCCAGGATAACTGAATCTTTACCAATTCCGAGGAAATGCTCTCTGATAAAAGTATGTTGTTCGACATGGGTGACTTTTTTCTTCACAACTGCAGTGATACAGTTTACAATTAAAACACGCAATGAAGATTTAGTGACACGTTGCTTTTCTGAGACTTGAACAAGAAAGTAATTTGCTCAGACATTGTCTTCACTACTTCGCTCAGTCAGCAAGCTGCTATGGCACAAGGCATCTAGGTTAACTAGCAAATCTTAAAAGCTAAACAACATTACTGCTAAAATTTATGAAAATAATACACAAGCATAGCATATGCAAAGTTAGTAAAGGAAGAAGAATAATTCAGTAATTAATTGGTAATCCATCTTGATATTTCAAGAAATTACTTTACATCCTAAATAATTATATTTTGGAAGCAAATACATGAATATAACGCATTTACTAAGGATTTTGCAATTAAAAAATTTCAAGGGAAAACATCGTATTTAATTGGACAGCTCCTACCTTCCTCTGTGTTAAACTCTTGTTTAGCTATTGAATCCTCCCAGTGTTTCCATTGGCGTATCTATGTTGCATAAAGTAGAAATTGAAGAAAGCAGACTCAATATATAATGACAGTACAGAATTGATGAACAAGAGAAAGTCTACAGGATGCTCACCCTTGCTCCTCCAAAAATAACAGTTAGAAGACAAAAAGTCACATGGACAATAGCTAGGACAAAGATAAAGATATGGAGATGATGCAACGCTTCAACTGACAACAATGGGACCTTGTTCTGAAAAGGGAAAGAGAAAAGAAATCAGAATACTTTCCCAAAAAAAAAAAAAAAAAAAAAAAAGAAGAAATCAGAACATCAGAACACTAAAATATGAATTATTCGTGCATCTATAGATAATAACCAGAAATCCAGTAAATATGAATCCAGAAACATCACAAAATCTAACACATGAGATAATTCATAAGAGTATCACAATGACAAAATCTAATACAAAATCTAAATTCTCCATTATCTATCTGTCTATTCTTCTCCCCCTCCATCAGGTTGACTATCATTATAACATGTTAGATAATAACAAATTTATCCTGGACTCAAACCACAACCATCACTGCTGCACAGCCATGGGTTCTTCAGTTGCAAAAAAGAAGTATCAAAGCTCTGAAGGCCCAAAAAGGAAAAAAAAAAAAAAAAAAAAAAAAAAAAAAAAGGAAATTAAACTCCAAAATCATATACATCATAGTAAGATGACTCTTAAACTCCTCACTGCAATAAAGACCAAAAATGTCATCAACTGATTTACTTAATTGGAAAGCAAAATAAAGAATTTTTGCAGTATGCTGTAGCTTTAAAGACATTTTCATGTCTATTCAGTTTTGGCAGTTCGCATCACGTAAGATATCAATGCAACTTCACTCCACAATAGGAACAGTAACATGAAAATCCCTAATCCAAACAACCTCTCAAGTATATCTGACCACAAGAGAAATATGAAAATTCAGACTCCAACCCCAATGAGTTGAGGAAGAAGACACCATATTAGCAATAAAGATGCAAATAAGTCAGAGAAAGAAGCAACCCAATCCACCATCATCAATAGCAAGCTTGACAAAGGAGAGAAACAAACTTTACAATGGGAAAAAGAACATCAAGGGCTTCAGTAGGAAGCCTAGTCACTTAATTGGAGTCCCAACAATTTTTTATGCTTTCCATACTTGCTTCTAATGAGTGGCATGCCACAAACAATTAACCTCGAAAGGATATCTCCATAGCCATTTCCCTAGGAAAGCAAGGCTCCTTTTCACAAAGTTACCAACTCCTTAACCCCTTTAAATTTGACTTGAGAAACCATTTAGTTCTCTGTGGACCGCCTCTATAGGCATCCCAAGATACTTCATAGGCCATTGACACAAATAACATCTAATAGAAGCTGCAAGTCTAGGTAAATTCAAATCATGCATGTTGGTGCCACTAATACAGTATTAATGCAAGTTGACTTTAAGACAAGAAAACTCATAAAACATCTCAACTATTTTAACAAAGTTGAGAAATTTAGATTCATTGGCTGAATGAAAAAGTTGGGGTAACCAGGGCATTGCAAGTGAGAAACTGAAATTTTATCCTTTCCAATGATGGAACCTTCAATAAGATTAACTTTTTTAGCTCTTTCTACCAGCCTGCTAAGGACATCAACTACTGTTAGTAAGGAGAAAGTGGGTGTCTCAGCCCTCTTGAAGCCATAATTCTGCCTAAATTTGTCCCATCCATAGGTGAACTAATCTTTCAGTCAATCAAATCGTCACAGAAGTGTGCTAAAATTTTAATTTCAAGATCATGTCATCCATCTACAGTGTATCTGTTGCAAAAACTACTGAGTTTTCAATACAGCCATGAATCTAATATAGGGGAAAAATTACAAAGAAATTCATCAGAGATCATACTAAAGTGTTGAATAACATCAAAGAAAACCCAAATAATTGGTACTAAACAAAGTGATTCAAAAATGAATAAACAGTTCACTATATTTAACCACCAAATCCACAAGAAAACTAACCCATTTTAAATTTCTTTTCAACAATACCAGAATCCATTAAAATGAACTCTCTGATTAAGCAATTAATAAGAATGAATATCAAGTAAACTGGCTATTAATGTTTACCTTCTTAGAACAGTAACCAGCCGAAGATTCTTCGGACAAAAGATGCCTAGCCGTGCCAGCAACAGAAGTGAAAGACTTCTGAAAATGTGATGTTGTAGTGGTAGCATTAGGATGCTCACCATCTGTTGAAGCAACTTCATGGCGTTTACAAGGAAGCATAGAATTCGCAACATCCTCAGGAATGCAGAATTTGGTGATTGCTCCTTGAAACACCGTCAGCAATAGTGATATAAAACCCAACAGCATCAACTCTGCCACCACAAACCCAAATTTTCACTACTTTTTTTCTTTTTAATAATATCAACTTTCCAATTAATATCCACACATCCTTAAATATACCTATCAAATAGAATTTCTTTGACAAAAAATACAGAACATTAATTCAGAAAACAATTTCTTCTCACCAACAAATACCACACCCACAATTATACTAATTCCTTCATAAAATCATCAGAAAATGTCCTCTTTGAGATTCCTTAACCAAAAAAAAAAATTAATGGGTTCTTTTTACAATAATATCACCATCTTTCTCTTTTTAAGAAAATAAATTTTCCAATTAATATCAACACATCCTTAGATATACACATCAAATAGATTTTATTTTATTTTATTATTATTATTATTTTTTTTTTTTTATTTTGGGTGAGGAATTAATAAGATTGATGAAGAAAAAAATTTATTCTAACGAACACACACTACACCCGAAAACATAATAAATCCATGCAAAACAATAACATAAAACGTCTTCTTTGACACTCTTCCGAAAAAAAAAAAAAACATAAGTTGTGGATTCAATTTACTTAAATGCATGCACGTGAAGAAGCAAAAGGGGATATGAAAAGTAAAAAGACCTTCTTTAACTTTCTGAAGAGCTTCATAAAGAGGTTTCTGGTTTTTTCTTTTGAGATAATTTCCAAGAAAGTGAAGAAGTCTTACAAGACCCAAAGAAATGGCGACGATGACAGTGCACACACCAGCCACCACCCATGTTGGCGTATACTCTAAAGTTTCCTCTTCACTTCCACCCGCACTCATCTTTTTCTCTGTGTCTTTCTCTCCTCTTAGCTGCCTGCCGTTACTACTTACTACTACTTCTCTACATTCTTTTATTATTATCTCTGGTCAGTGAATACTGTTACTCTGCTATCTTAAGAAAATGACAATCACACCCCTCACTCAGTCATTCTCAATCCAGTTTCACTTTCATCAAATCCTGTGAACCAGAAAATTATTCCAAATACGGTACAGATATTTTGTTTGAATCTCGTCCACCTGCGGCTTTAAAATATAAACACCCTTCGTCATTAGTATAAATAACAATTTGACCTTAATAAAACAAAAACCCTTTTGTTTTATATGATTATACATAAAATAAACAAAACAACAATTACATATAATATATTATAAAAAAAATCAGAAAAACATTTTTCATAAAAATATATCCTTTATTAAAAAAACTAAAATAATAGGCGTTTAAATCAGAGAAAAATATTTTTTTCATTATAAGTTTTTCTAACGACATATTAATATTAATTTAAAAAGAAGCAAATTAAAAATTAAGAAAATAAAATAAAAAATGCTAAACAAAATATATAGGTATCCTTCGTTTTGATTAAGTATTTGTATCGTTACCCCCTATTAATGGTGTTATCATGTGAAAAAAAAAAAAAAAAAAAAATCTTTTGTTTCTTTATATCAAATTAATTTTTAGCGTATTTCCAATTGTACCCTCCATAAAACGTAGGGCCGTCTCTAGAATATTTGTGACCTTAGGCAGGAGTTACTTTGGGGCCCTCTAATAATATAAGCATATATTAAAAAAATTATTATTATTATTATTATTATTTTTTTTTTTTTGCTTTTTGAGATGAAAAATCACTAGGAAAGGTGGACAGCAACCGGCAGGCTAACAAGGTTAGGTTGGTTGGGGGTTTTGGAGAGTAGATGTTGGAGAAGTGATGGGTGATGAAATTGGTGATTTCCAATGCCAAGATTGATAAGAAAATGCTTGAGAAGTCACGGCTCAAAAGGTATCGATGGCCGGCGATTAGCAGAGCAAACAGATAAGGTATGATAGGGGTTTTGGTGAGTGGGCTGAGGGGAGGAAGATGGTGGTGTCGGGGAAGGCCAACAATATCGAGTACATACCAAAAAGGCTGAAAATGGCTGTGGTGTGGTGGAGTTGGGTTGCGAGATTCATAAAAAATTAGTCAAATCGAGGGCTATCAAGGTTGGGAAATGATAAAATGATGATTTCGGTCAACCGGAACCAAATTGACCGAAATCAACTCCAAACCACTAGCGGCAGAAGAGGATTGGAGATGATTTATGTGAATGTCAAATTTTGGGATTGAATTAGGGGTGAGTAATTTGAGATAAGTAAATAACTATTTTAGTCTTCCATTGTTAAAAGAGATTCAATGTGTTAATTTAGGGTTATAAACTAGAATATATAAAACTAGAGGTACAAACTTGCTATTTTGTTAAACTTTGGATGGGAATATATATAAAAAGTTTATAATAAATTTAGGTTTTTTTGGCTTTTTTTTTTGGGCCCCTTAGCTTAGATAAGAAATTATAAACCATTTTTATTTTTGTAAAATATTCAAAAAAAAAAATTATAAAAAATTTGGGCTCCTTTTTTTTTTTTGGGCCCTAGGCAGGTGCCTCACCTGCCTAGCCCTTAAGCCGGCCCTGATAAAACGGATTAGGTTAACGTGGGTATGATATCTAAATTATCCATATTATATTTGGATATCAACCATTACTCTCACAAATATATATATATAGGCTTAGACATGTGAATAAGATAAAATAGTATTAAAGACCTCTTGTCATCTGACTTGACTAAACTATCCGTATCCATAGCTCTGAAAGTAAATAAATATACTTCAAACTTGAGGATAAAAGTGGAATAACTCTCACAATGTTACATTTATTTAAAATAAATAATTTTTTATTACTTACCTTGTTATTAATGTGATTCTCACTATCAATTATATATCCTAAAGTTGAAATAATAAATAAATAAAAATTAGCACAATTTTTAAAAGAGTTAATGACTTTTTCCCACCCAAATAGAGTAATACTACATTTACAAAGTCCCCATACAAAGATATATGTACAAAGTGATGTGTCATACCATGATTGGACAATGAATTTGACTTTAGTTAAAAAGTTGACTTTATAAATTCACTCTCCCAATCATAGTATGACACCTCACTTTGTACACACATCTTTGTATGAGGACTTTGTAAGTGTAGTATTATTCACCCAAATAATGGTCTAATGACATTGCCCACCCAAGCTTTGATAAAATACAACTTTACTATCCAAAGCACAATTCTATTAGTAAATTTCATTGTGAAGAATGACAGGATTATCAAAAGTTCATTATAAGTAAAGGTAGGATGGTCAATTAATATTTTACATCAAAAATCAAATTTTAAAATTCCACTTTGTTGAGAAAATAGCGAACGCCAAAGGAAGGCGACGTTGCACGACCGATGAACGGTGAGTAATCAAGTGTCGAGGTTTGAAAGGTTTTGAAGAAGGGGGGGTCATAGGTTGAAAGGGTAGTGGAAGATTGGATTTTGGCTGCCGAAATCAAGCGGAATTGGCGCAAAAATAGTGAAACCCTAACTTGCGGCAGCCAATGTACGATGGGGTAAAAGATGCGAGGATCAAGGGGGTTTTGGTCAGGGGAGGATAGGGAATCTGGTGGTGATGATGGGGAAGGCCAATGACACCAAATTCCAGCCAAATCAACTAGAGAAAATAACTGTCGCAACTTTCTCACCAAATTTTAATCGCTCCTTATATTGGAAATCATCCACTTCACCACCTATTGCTTCATTGGCATCCCCTAACCAAACCCCCAACAACCCTAGCACCAATTGCTTGTCGTTCGCCGTCTACCACCATCACCTAGGGTTTTTGTGCTTTTGGAGTTGTTTTGGCTCAATTGGAGTTGGTTTTGGAGTTTTAAAATGGAATTGGTGACTAGAGGTTGATTGGGATTGTTTTAAAAGTGTTTGGTGTTGTATTTTCTGGGTTTTTGGATCAATTCCAGCATTGAAGGCCGCATTTTGAAGTTAGCACTCCAACTATTTGACAAAAGGCTTGAGCCCATTGCTATCAACCTCAGATACCCGACCGACACCTTCTGTCGTCAACCTCACCTACCCAGTCAATGAGAAAGATATTTTTTTATTCACAATAAATATTACTGTATTTAATGGAAATTATTAACGAAATATAACGTTTGGATAATAAAGTTGTATTGTTTCAAGGCTTGGGTGACAAAGTGTCGTTAAACCATTATTTGTGTGGGAAAAAATCGTTTTCTCTTTTTAAAATAAACATTTAACGCATTATTTACTCATTGGTTTACTTGGATTAATAATATAAATAAAGGGAATAATATTTAGAAGGAGAAGGATGTGTAATAATTTATTATTGTTAAGATAAATATGGTTAACTTTTGAGATATTTAAATGAACAGTGAAGAATTGAAGATGTGGGGGTATAACAAAGTAAGAGTAAACGACATGTACCCACCCAAGGTTTAGCGAAATGCCAGTTTCCACCTGGTTTCATAAATTCCAAATTCCCACCCTTATATTAATATTGTTAGTGACTGTTACAAATGTAGAGGTTCTATTACCAAATTGTCCTCCCACTTATATTAAGATTTCAAACTTCATAGTTCATCCCCTTCTACATATACTCTTTCTTTGTACTCTCTCCATAGCCCTTTTTTTCTTTCTCTTCCCGTCCCCAAGAAAATTCTCTTTGTCAAAGAAACAAAAAATGATTGAGACCGGACCTTCTTCATCTCCCCTAAACTTCATCTTGATCTTGATTTTAGGAAAGAAAGAACCCCAGCTTACGCTGAACCGAGATAGCAAGCTACCTTGGTCTTCTTTAAGTTCCAAAGATTCAGATCAAGGGCTTTAGCAATTCTATAAGGCTAATTCAATTCAGTCTTTTGAATCTATGAAATAAGATCTTCCCAACCTCTGCTTCTTATAGCTTGTGTGCCGCAAGTAGTTTTCTGTTTTTGTTAAAAATTCCTACCCTGCCACCCATTTACTCGTGCACAAACCGAGAGAAAATCCCTACTCCACCATCACCAAAAATAACCAACAGCAACATACAAATCATGATACCCAAATAAATCAAGATCATCACATTTGCCACTTATCCTCACCATTAACCACCAGAGAAACCAACCATCGCCTTTCTCCATTTGAAACTCAATTTTGTCACCATTCCAATAACTGAATAAAATAGTATAAACAAGTGCATTTGATAGAGAAGAGATAGGCATCAAGATTTGAAGCAAAAACATAAACATATACAAAAGAAACTGTAGATATACAGAATAAACAAAGAGTGACAAAGAAGAAAGAGTGTAGAGAGAGGGAGAAACAATAGGAACAAAGAAGGAGAGAGAGTACGGTGAAGGAAAAGAGAGTGCAGAGAATCAGAATATGGAATTTAGTAAATAAAAATATTAAAATATACTAAATAACTATTTTAACCTTTAACTATCGAAAGAAACGGAACTCTACTAAATTAAGGGTGAAAATTTAGAATATATGAAACCTAGAGTGGGAGTACTGTGGGACCTAACATTTCGCTAGGACTTAACATTTCGCTAAGCCTTGGGAGCATGTCGTTTACTCAATAAAGTAATAACAAATACGAAAGCATGCTCCACACCTAAAGAAGGATGTACTTTTGAAATTGATGCCATGCCTTTAATTTTTTTATCAACAAACCTTTGTCCTATTATTCTTATGGTCAACACTTTTGTCCACTTGTGCTACGTAATTGGGGCAACACTGTTGATGCGTGATTTTGACACCAACGAAATGCACTTGTGAAATGCTAAAATGGCTCAAAAGGCACTCGTGAATATAAGAGAAAATGAGAGTAAATGCAATGGGAACAACTTTTAAAGTGGTTCGGATGCTAAGGAAGCAAGTCTTACGTCCATTGATGTTTGTATTAATGATAGAGGTTAGGTCGCGTTAGCAGACTGATTTACAAATGATAGTACAAGAGAGAGAATGCTTATATATATTCTTGAGAGAGAATAGCTGATCAAAAGTAGAATAAATCGAATCCCCCAAATGAGAGAGGAGCCCTCAATTTAGAGTGGGATGGATTAAGGTTATCATTCCTGAATCTGTCAGTTGGTGGGATTATCCGTACAAATCTTCCTTTATGTCTCATTGCCCACCTTCCAGAGTGATTTACGTGATTTGGAGCAGGGATTGGACACGTGGAATCATCACAACTTCTGGCTGGTCTGGCACGCATCCACTATTATGACAAAAGCGGGCTGCTCCTTTCCTCATGTGACTCGGGTGTGGGTGTACCCATGCTCTGACTTTTGCACGCTGACTAGACCTTACATCAGCCCTGCATTCTTTAGGCATAACAAAAGTCCCCTAGTTTTTAAATTTTGAGGATTGAACCTTGGAAACTATAATTCATGCCGCGACTGGATGCTTTCGGGAAATTCTGGTGATTCCGACCTGTTTGAGAAGAGGTCGAGGTAGCGCTTTTTACTAACACGACCTCGCATGGTCATCGCTTGTTAGAGATGAGTGACCTGACTTCGTCAGGCGTTACCTATTGTACTTTTGATATGGATGCATTTAATGAAACAACCTCTGCTCTGTCAGATGTGTCCTTTGCGTAATAAGTGCCAGCCAGGCGCATTAAATGCATGGCATGCTAACACGATACCCTTTATCAGAATATTAAATGCATGACATGCTGAAACGACACCCCTTATCAGAGCATTAAATGTAGATTAGGGCGCAATTAATGCTGAGGGAGAGAGTGTCGTCGCTTAAGTTTTTTCAACGGAAAAGGAGAACGGTTTGGTTTTCTGTAATCGTGACGCTTACTCTTTCTCGCTGATCTGCGACACGTGGTCATGATCAACAGTGAGACATTTTTCTGCTCAAACGTTGTTTTGATTTCGAGAAAGTCTAGTGTCATCTCCTTTGCTATAAAAACTCAGATCTATCCCAGGCAATGTCACCACACTCGTCTTTTTCAGAGAGAGCAAGAGACTTTTGCAAGCTTGGAATTTTCGCCTTCCAAACCAGTGTGTTTCTGATATTTGAAGCAGAAGGAGCCATTTTTGTATTTCGAGAGGTAAGAATAGTTCTTTGCTTTTATTTTTCTTATTCCCCTTGGTTGGTAAATGGCATTAGTCTTCCAGTAGCTGATCGGAGACGAGACGTTCATATCGGGTTCGAGCCATGAATGGCGGCTGGAATCATTCTGCTAGGGTTTTCTCTAGGTTTTAGGGAGTTTGTTTCCTTCCACGTCATCGTACGGAATAGCGTACGATGGCTACATAACCCCCTCTGCTTGTCACTTTTGCAAACCAGTAGAATGGACCCCTCAACGACCATATCTGAGGAAGGAACCGGTTCGTCCTCGCAGGGTGCTCCGAATGTCACTCTTGAGTCTACTTGGTACTCACCGAGGAAGAGCTCGCGAGGGTGACAAAGCAGTATGGTGTCGACGTGGAAGTTTTCTGCGATAGGACCCACTTATCCTGATACCCATCAAGCAGGATGACTGCGATTTCCGAGGAGATCTTCAAGGATGGGGGGTTGATCCTGATCCACCCTTTTGTCAGGTCGTTACTGGATCACTTCGGGATTGCACTGATGCAACTCACGCTGAACGCGTATGTGATTGTTGTCACCATGTACATAGCGTGTCATGAGAACGGGCTGGGCAACTAACCGCGGTAGAGCTCGACTGCTCGTATTACTTGAAAAAGAGCAAGGACAAGGATTCTTATTACTTGTCCAGGCGACCTACTATAGAAGCGAGGATACACAGTTACCCTAGCAATGCGGGGGCCTACTAAACGAAGTTTTTCTTCTTTCGTTACGATGGCCATTGCCGCTTTCAGGACCCGAGTAGGTTCTTTTCCCTTGGCGAATTTATTAAATTTGAAGTGCATCCTTTTCTTAATGACCTGTTTCTTTTTGGCAGTTAACAATTCGACCGACTTAGGGCTGCTCTTTGATCTGGATAGGATTGTAGCTTTCGGCTTCCTGCCCAAAGCTAGTAGTGACGCAAAGAAGCTCGTGACGATCGCGAATCTGCGAAAATACGGTTTCTTCAGCGCAAGAGAGTCCTTAGAGCCCCCATTGTGTAAGTCTTGCTAAATGGGTCTTTTCTAGTCATGCAATGAATTATTCTTGCTAACGATGCTCGCATGCAATGACCATGCCTCCGAAGGAGTCAAAGCCGCTGCGACGAAGGCAATTCAATTTTCTGTGGGGAAGGACCGCCAAGGCAGCCGATGCTGCTCCCATTGTTCCCCTAACTGAAGGCGCCACATCGAGCCCCCTGGTGCGACCTGTTGGAACTTCTCAGGATCAACCTTCGAAGGACGTACCAATCCGACCTGCGAAGGCTTCCCAGCCATTGGCTGTTCGCCCTAGGCTAAAAACAACGGCTCAATGAGCTAAGAAGAAGAGAAGGCAAATTCAGGTGGAAGAGTTAGAGACCCAATCCGAGGGCGATCAACCCGAGAGGTCACAGCCAAACGTCGAGGGTGATCAATCCGACATGACCCCTGTTGAAGGCTCGAAGAAGGAAACTCTAGTGCTGGACTCGCTGAGAACCTGTTAGAGTACTTGTAGCCGATAGTCTATACTTTGCTGGAGTGCGGACTCTCGAAAGCATTCGAGTAGTTCGTAGGTTCCAGCGACGTGGACCTAATGTCCACATCACTCAAGCACTTGACCAAGGTAAACGAACTATCCTGAGTGAGGACTTCCCTTAGTTCCTTTTGATCAACTAACTTGCTATTTTTTCTTGTTCGCATGTCCTGCTTTCCATGCAACTATCCCTGGAGAAGGTTCAATTGGGAGCTGGAAAAGGGGAGGTGGCACTGAACAAAGAGAACGCACAGCTCAAGCGAGGCCTGGAAGCCGTCGAAGCAGAAAGAAACATATCCTCTGAGTCGGCGAACTGGTACTTGAGCAAAAAGGACGCGACTCTTCGTATGGTGGACTTCCAAAAAGCCAAGCTTGAGAAGCATGGCGAGGAAGCAAAAAAGCTCCAAAGGACCATAATAAGACTCTCTAAAGAGGTTGGAGAGAGGGACCAGGAGCTCAAAACGACCTCTTTTCGAGCCTCTCAAGCAGAACAAGAGAGGGATGCCTCCGAGCGGCAAAGGCAAGCTCTCGAGGCCGAACTCCAAGCAAGTCAGGGAAAAGTTGCTTCCGTAACTAAAGAGATACAGAATCAGGCAGCGGAGATCAAGGAGAAGGCTGTCGAATGGGCGATCGAGTCTATCTATGCCTTGCAGCTGAAGAATTTGCGCATTCATATGTCTGACCTCCCGGAGAACTAGCGGGAAACTCTCATGTCCATGGCGCGGCAAGATGATGAAGCAGCGGCTACCTGAAAATCCAATTAGATAGAGGGTTCGAGACACACCTCGGAGAAGCCCCTAGCCGACCAGCCTTAAGATGATGAGGTCGGTCCTCCAGGAGTCAGATTAGGGCTAACAGTTGTACCGTCTTGCCTATTGTACTCTTTACATTAATGAAATATATTTTGCTTTTACAATTTCTGTTCGCTTTATTATACATGAGTTTACATTCTAAGTGCTTATGATATTGGAACAAGTCGTTGCGAACATGATAACATATTTATACGAACAAAGTTACATGCGAAGACTATTACAAGCGAACAAAATAATACTGATTTACATTTGCAAAGATCAAAAAATATTCTTTACAAGGAAAACTGAGTTCAGAATTACTGATAATAAGGTCGAAGGTGTTCAGCATTCCAAGCTCGCGGTACTATGGAACTATTTAGCCTTTTTAGGTGATAAGTGTTCGGCCTTATCACTTTGGTGATGCGGTATGGGCCTTCCCAATTTGGTCCCAACACTTTTGCACTTGGTTCTCTAGTACCGAGGAGATCTTCCTTCAATACAAAGTCACTGACCTAGAAGTCTTTTCGTCTGACGTGAGAATCGAAGAACCTTTTGGCGCGTTGCTGATAGGCTGCTATTCTTAGCGAAGCCTTGCTACGATGTTCTTCAACAAGGTCCAGACTTGCTTGCATAAGCGCTTTGTTTTCAGCTTCATTGTACAAGTCCCTCCGTAGCGAACTAGTTCTTACCTCCACATGGATCATCGCTTCACAATCGTATGCTAGCGAAAAAGGGGTTTCGGAGGTAGAGGTTCTCGCAGTTGTCCTGTATGCCGATAGGACTTCGGGTAGGTTGTCGGCCCAATTCCCCTTGGCTACGCCAAGTTTGGCCTTTAGAGTATGCTTGATGGTTTTGTTGACAGCTTCAACTTAGCCATTTGCTTGTGGTATTGCGACTGAGGCAAATTTTTTATGGATACCCAACTTGTCACAAAACTACTTGAACTCCTCGTTGTCGAACTATTTTCTATTATCTAAGATAAGGGTATGAGGAATCCTGTAGCAGCACACAATATTCTTGAAAACGAAGTCCTTGAGCTTTTTTGTCGTGATCGCGGCTAGCGGCTCGGCTCCTGCCTATTTGGTGAAGTAATCTACTATGACCACAACATATTTGACTCCCCCTTTACTGACTGGCATGGGGCCAATGAGGTCGATTCCCTACATGGAAAATGGCTAGGGGCTGGTCATTGTTACTAGTTGGTGGGAAAGAGCTCGTGGTATGTTTGCGAACCGCTGACACTTGTCACACCTCTTGACAAAGTTGTAGGTGTCTTCTTAGATTCGGGGCCAGTAGTACCCCTGATGAACAACTTTGTTGGTAAGAGATCGTGCGGCGGTGTGATTACCACAAATCCCTTCATCTATTTCCCTCATCATGTAATCTGCCTCTTCGCTAGTCACACATCGAAGGAGAGGGGCGCTAAACCCTCGTCTATACAGTTGGTCTCCGATGAGGGTTTAACGAGCAGATCTTGTTCGCAAAATCTTTGCCTCGACCTTGTCGTTAAGTAAAGTCCCGTCCTTGAGGTACTGAATGATGGGAGTCATCTAGGAATCTGATTATGTTATATTCACAGCCTGTTCGATTGAACTGATACTGGGGGCCTTAATGAATCAAACAGGAATGCTATCTGATGCTTCTGAGTCCAACGATGAGGCTATCCTTGCCAAGGCGTCTACCATAGAGTTGTTATCTCTAAGAATTTGAGTGATCGCAAAGTGCTTGAACGGCTCGAGTGCGGCCTTAGCTTCCTTCAAATAGCGGATCATATTTTCTTCCTTGGCTTGGTACTCTCCTAAAATCTGGTTGACGACCAGCATGGAGTCACTGTGGATACTGATCGCGGTTATGCCTATTTCTCAGGCCAACTGCAATCCAGCGAGCAGAGCTTCACATTCGGCCTCATTATTGGTTGCCTTAAACCCAAACCGAAGGATGCCATGAAGCAAGCCCCTTCAAGACTGAAAAGGAGAAGGCATGCACTGGCCCTCTTTCAGTTCGATGATCTATCGACGTAGAGGCTCCAAGTCGAAAGATTCTAAGCAGTTTCCTAAATGGCTTCGCTGGCCTGTTGTTCTGACTCACTTGGAAGATATGAAAATTCTGATATGAAGTCGGCAATAGCCTGCCCTTTGATAGTCGATTTGGGTTTATACTTTAGATCAAACTGACTTAATTCCATAGCCCATTTAAGCAATTTACCCGATGCCTCTGGCTTTTGGAGGACCTGCCTGAGTAGGTAATTAGTCATTACATGGATTGTATGGGTGTGGAAGTAAGGTCATAGCTTTCTGGAAGCGATCAGTAGGGCATAGGCTAATCATTCCATTTCTAGATATCACATCTCGACATCCAATAGACGCTTGCTCATGTAGTATACTGGCCATTGGACCTTTTCCTCTTCCTGAACTAAGGCTGCACCGACAACGACCTGAGAGATAGACAGGTACAGGAGGAGGATCTCTTGCGGGAGAGGTTTAGACAGGAGAGGTGGCTTCCCAATGTGCTCTTTAATACTTTGGAATGCCTGTTCGCACTCAGTAGTCCACTCGAACTTTTTATTGGCCTTCAAAACATTGAAGAACAGCAAACAACGATCTGTTAATCTCGATATGAAGCAACTTAGCGCCGCTATTCGTCCATTAAGGCTCATGACCCTTTTTTTGCTAGTCGAGCTTTCCATATTGAGGAGAGCTTGAATTTTCTCGGGGTTGATCTCTATTCCTCGTTGGTTAACCAAGTATCCTAGGAATTTCCCTGAGGACACTCTGAACGAACACTTAAGGGGATTTAGCTTCACTCTGTATAGCCGGAGGATATCAAACATCTCAGCGAGATCCGCTATGTGATCTAAAGTGACATGGGATTTGACCAGCATGTCATCTACATAGACCTCCATTGACTTCCCGATTTGTTCGAAGAACATCCGGTTAACCAACTGATGGTAAGTCGCGCCAGCGTTCTTGAGGCCAAAAGGCATAATCTTGTAGCAGTACCGTCCCTGATCTATAATAAAGGATGTATGCTCTTCGTCCGACGCGTACATCTGAATTTGATTATATCCCGAGTACTCGTCCATAAAACTTAGCAACTCGTTCCCCAAGGTGGCATCTACGAGCTGGTTGATTCTGGGCAGGGGAAAGCTATCTTTCGGGCATGCTTTGTTAAGGTCGGAGAAATCGACACAAGTTTGTCATTTGCCATTGGGCTTCTTTACCAAAACAGGGTTGGCAACCTAAGTCAGGTAAAGTGCTTCTCGAATGGACCCGTTTCGAAGGAGGTTATCCACCTCTAACTTTAAGGTGACGTATCGCTCTGGATCTATTGCTCTTCTTTTTTGGTGAATTGGCTTGGCTTCGTTGTCGATATTCAATGCATGACACATGATATCCAGGCTGATCCTGACCTTATCTGCGTGCGACCAGGCGAACTCATCGATATTTTCCTTGAGGAAGCTGATCAGCTCGGAGGCAAGCTGGGGGTTGAGATTGCTCCCAATCCTTAACACTCGGCTCGGCTCGCCTTGGTCGACCGATGCTTCGGACAAATCCTCAACTAGCCCACTGGAAGGGCTTTTGGCTTTTACATGAAGATCCATATTATCCTCGTCTGGACCAGGCTGTGGCTCGGTCCGGCTAATTGCCATAGCCTGTCGGGGAATGCCACGCGAGATACCCTTCCCTTTGTACGCCATCTGTATTGCTTTCATCTAACAGTCGCGAGATGCATGCTGAGATCCACTGACTTCCCCTATCCTCGTCGGGGTGGGGAACTTCATCTTCAGATGGTATATCGAAGTGACTGCCTTGAAGTTTCTTAGTAAAGGTCGTCCCAAGATACCATTAAAAGCGGACGGGCAATCCACTACCAAGAATTCAGTTACCTTGGTCACCTCGTCAAAGTCACCCAGCGTAACTGGGAGCGAGATCGTTCCTTTGAGGATCAGGTGGTCCCCTATAAAACTATATAAAGGGAACGAGGCGGGTTTCAGGTCGGCCTCGTCTAGGTTAATTCTTTCGAAAGTTGTCTGGAACAGGATGTTCACAGCACTTCTATTATCCACCAACATTCTATGGGTGTTATGACGCCCTATCAGGGGCGTGATCACAAGAGCGTCGTCATGGGGATGATGCAGTGAGACTGTATCCTTTTTTGGAGAAGGTAATTTCCTCCTCCCTGCGAACCTTCTGTGGTCACCGCGACGCACTCATCACACTTATGGGGTCATGATGAGCTGTGCGAGCATACTTCTCTTGGGTGCATCGCGAATTCCCCGCGTAGTGTGATCCTCCGAAGATCAAATTGAGGCTGCATACCCCTTTGCGATCACGTCGCTTCTTTCCAGGTTTCCCTTGACTTTTCTCTTGTGCATGAGTGGAGTCATCAATATATTCCTTGAAATACCCCTTCTTGATGAGCTCTTCGATTGCTTGCTTGAGAACTTGGCACTCATCGGTGTGATGCCCATTATCCCGATGGAACGACAATATTTTTTACTGTTTCTAGCTGACGGGGGATTTTTCATAGGCTTAGGCTCTCCGAGCAGGCTGGCTTCTTCTGATTTGTCGAGAATAGCCAATACAGACACATTTAGAGGCATATATTGATTTCTGTCGTGATCGCGATGAGGAACAGGAACATAAGACTTTTTGGGCTCATAGCACGGTTTCTTTCCTTTTTGTTGATCGTTAGTAGCCCATTTGCAATCAACTCTCTTGTCCTCCCGACCAGACACACTACCCGAAGTGCCATGGTCGTGGTGGCGAAGCGCTGCAACAGAACTCTCAATACGAAGGTACTTCTCCGCAAGGTTATAGACACGGGTGAGGGAAACATCATTCTCAGCTTGTAGCTCTTTCCACAGGTCGGTCTGTGGGCAAACTCCTGCTATGATGAGAGTCCGAACAGACTCCTCAAGAGTGTGAGCTACCTTGTTAAACTCTTTGTGGAATCGATCAATATACGATTGGAGGGATTCATCCCTTTCTTGCCTTATATTGTTGAGGTAGCTCAAAGGCATCGAGAACTTTCGATTTGCTTGGAAATGCCTCAGGAATGTTGCGCTCATTTGAGGCCACGAGCTGATCGATCCCGCTGGGAGCGACCTGAACCATCGTTTGGCATGAGAGGTCAAAGTTACTGCCAAACAACGGCACTTTGCTAGATCTGAGACTTGGTGAAGCTCCATCAGGTCGTTGAATTCATATAAATGATCCTGCGGATTAGAATTTCCATCGAACGCCTGCATGTTAGGCATTATAAATCTTAATGGGAGTGGGGCGGCTAACATTGCCGGAGAAAAAGGGGACGCAGTCGCGACCTGCCCTTGCTCGTTTTGCTGAGCCCTTCGATGGTCTAGAGCTCGCTGTAACTCCTCAATCTGAGGCAGCAGAGCTATCTGGGGATTGTTTTCTCCCATACGAGTCCAACCTTCACGGTTGCAGTTGAGAAAAGTCCGGAGGTCGGATTCCGCTTCGCCTTGGCTGGCAATTTCGGTCGCCCTTGACACATGTTGGCTAGAGCCATGTGATAGCGATGAATGGTGCGGGGAATTGTCACAACCTTCGCTATGGTACGAGCCGCCCTGTGAAGTGTGGGAACCTCCCGCACGATGACGACTAGGGTCGTTTTGCTGGCAGTGATAAAAATCACCCCGCCTAGCACTTTTATGGGGGTGTGCATGCGACGTGGTATGGGACGGCTCGGCTTGTGACTTTTCACCGAGTCTCAACGCCACAGGTATTCTACTCGGGACGTGGTCGGTGTTCGCCAGCCCTTTGGAGCCCTTAGGCCCATTCTTCGCCACTTGCTTGCCCTTTCTCCGACGCACTGTAGTGCTCGCGGCAAGGGCTATCTCCCTTTGCCGCGCTTTTGTGCGACCTACAAGCGTTTTTTGTGGTTGCACCACCCCAGCTGATTTGGTTGGCACGCCTTGGTCCAAACAGTCCAACCTTCGGTTGACCGTCTGGAGAGTATTGTCGAACCTCTCCAGGTAGCTTCTAATGGCAGGGTCAAGTTGTGAACTTGATGGGATATCCCCCGTGGCATTTTGCGGAACTGAAGGTATTTTGGAAGAAGTGTCCTCCTAGACTTGGGAGATCCCCTCAGCACCCTGGTTGGTTCGCTTAGGTTCAGGTTGGTGGGCCATTTGCTGTTGTAGGACCAGTAAGTTAGAGATTCTCCTGATAAAGGATGAACACTAAATCAGGCCCCTCCTTCTAGCGCCAAACTGTTGATGCGTGATTTTGATACCAACGAAACACACGTGTGAAATACTGAGCTGGCTCAGAAGGCACACATGAATGTAAGAGAAAATGAGAGTAAATGCAATGGGAACAACTTTTAAAGTGGTTCGGATGCTAAGGAAGCAAGTCTTATGTCTACTGATATTTGTATTAATGATAGAGATCAGGTCGCGTTAGCGGACTGACTTACAAATGATAGTACAAGAGAGAGAATGCTTATATATATTATTGAAAGAGAATAGCTAATCAAAAGTAGAATAAATCGAATCCCCCAAATGAGAGAGGAGCCCTCAATTTATAGTGGGATGGATTAAGGTTATCATTACTGAATCTGTGAGTTGGTGGGATTATCCGTACAAATCTTCCTTTATGTCCCATTGCCCACCTTCTAGAGTAATTTACGTCATTTAGAGCAGGGATTGGACACGTGGAATCACCACAACTTCTGGCTGGTCTGGCATGCACCCACTATTCTGACAAAAGCAGGCTGCTCCTTTCCTCACGTGACTCGACTACGGGTGTATCCATGCTCTAACTTTCGCACACTGACTGGACCTTACGTCAGCCCTGCATTCTTTAGGCATAACAAACACAAACAAAAATAAAGTAATATATATGCCTCTCTTCAGCTCTTGACATAATTATTAGAGTCTATTAAACAGATTATAAGTCCAATAAATTAAATAAATTATAAATGTATAGTCACTTGGTGAGAGACTCTGAATATAATATCTCTTAATAATCTAAAGTTTTGTTATCTGACTAAAAGCTAAAAATTTATACATACAAATGAAATCTTCTTATCGATAATTTTTTTTATATTAAAATAAACAAATATAAAAACAATTAAGTAAATATTCATTACCTTGTCATATAATAAATTCTAACGTTGTAGATTTTTTAAAATCGCAAGAGATATTTTTTAATTTGATTAATCCTCATGGATGATAACGATGACCTTTTTAAAATAAAATTTAAAAAAAAGCTTCTTATATTAAATTTTCTTTTGACATATTAACATTGCTACTTCATATATTTTTAATATCTATTTTAAGGAATATATTAAGACCCAAAAAAAAAAAAAAATTAATATACCATATTCAAAATTGGACAATACATTCAATAGACTATATCAAGAATAACTTCATTTAGAAAAAAATAACCAGTCAGTTATATCTTTCTGGAAAAATAAAAGAACTATGCAATGAATTTGTTGAATTCTAATTTTAAAGAAGCTTTGAATTTACTTGCTATAAAAATGGTTTGATTTTTAAATAAATTAAAGGTGAAATGATATTAACAAAGTCATATCAAAAGAAAAAGACTTTATTGTCTTTTTTTTTATGTGTGTAGAATGTGGACAAATTTTGATAAAGTGGTTTATAAGAAAGCATTTACCCTTTTTCTGTCATTTTATACCACTTTAAAGATTCTTATTTTTAATTTAAG
>CM047909.1:12710423-12788597 GCA_026229545.1 Pistacia atlantica | reverse complement strand
CAGCTACTACTAAATGTTCTAAACAATCAGGGCTGTCAAAAATGAACAATGAGCATGACATCTTCCACTGAAAGCTCCGTTAGCTGGCAAGCAAATATAAAATTTAGCTAGACAAGAAGAAGATTATAAGCATTCCTACTTTTACCTGAGGAAGAATTGAACCCATTAATGTTGAGCAGAGTGCAGTAACAGCTCCAATTGTTATTATGTACCTGGAAGTCCCCCAACCCCCAAAATCAAATACAGGAGAAAAGAATAATTCAATAAATTGAAATAAGAAATTATTAACCAATGTACCACAATTTTTTAACCAAAATTATTACTCACGCTGCCCATTGCATCCCGTGGTTTGCAAATGCAGAGGAGATGGGAGTGTCAGGATCCATTGCATAATAAGGTACCAGACCAACAATGACACTGGAGACCAGCATATACAATGCACAACAAATAGACAAAGCAGCTCCAATGCCCAATGGCAAATCTCGTTGAGGATTCTTTACCTGACAGAATAATTAAAAGAAAAAAATGAACGTCTGAATCCATCAAGGCAGTCCTATAAAAAATGCAGACTGCAATAAGTAAAAGAGATTAATGGTGGGGCAGGGAAAAGAACAGCATATATACCTCCTCAGCAGTACTGGCGACTGAATCAAAACCAATGTATGCAAAGAAGACAGTTGCAGACCCAGCAAGCATCCCATTGACTCCAAAGGGAAAATATCTATATCAAAAGTAAAGATTAAATAAATAAATCAATCTAGAAAGTCATATTTTCAAAATTGATGCATAAGATGAGATTGCCTATTACCCAGTGGGAAGTTCATATCCCACCCATCCAGTCTTGAATCCCAGATAACTACCAGCTACTATGACAAAGAGCATGGCACATACATTGGCAGTAGTGACGATTCCTTGTGCAACTGTGCTCTGCAATAGTGTTTAATTAAGGAAATGAACCATACCAAACAATAATAATAGACCCAAACAAAGAAATAAAAAGTAGAACTGGAAAGGAACAAGAACGCACCTCCTTGATTCCCACGCACAAAAGGCCAGTGACAATAAACACTAGAATTGCAGCACAAGGGTCTACAACAATCTCAAGCCCAGGAATATAATGGCGAGCGAGAAAAGCTGGTAGACTATTTCCACCTCCAAAAAGCAATGCCTAGATGCATTTGTAATAACAAAGGTGAGCTAACAAAGGTAAGCTAGTAGAGATCATTAACACAACTCCAACATATAGACACCTGAGCATATAAACTATCCTTTTACATTAGAAGAAACTATGAAATTCATACAACTCACAAGTAAAAACCAGAAAGTAATAATAAAAACTAGAAAAAATTCAACAGACCAAATTTGGAGATATGCCACGAGCAACAGCAGCACCACCAATTGTATACTCAAGAATTAGAGCCCAACCAATCAACCATGCAATACTGCAAAATATGACATTGGAAATTCGTGAACTTCAGGCACATCAAAATTATTCTAAAGCGGGACAGAAGGCATCTTCTATATCAATCAATATACGAGACCTAAACATGTTCAACAACAATCATGCCTAAAAGATTACAGAAACCCAAAAACTACCGAAAATTGCTTATTAGTCCCATTTCAGAAAGAGTTACAATCACGTAAACCTAAAACTACATCTGCAAAAACAATCATAGATATGACTATTGAATATTAAAGGTAACAAGAAAATTACCCTTCCCCAACACATATATACGAATAGTGATAGGCACTCCCGGCAGACGGGCAACGACTTGCAAGCTCTGCATAGCAAAAGGCTGAAAAAGCCGCAGCTATTCCAGCTATTAGAAACGAGAGGGTGAGAGCTGGTCCTGAATGCTCTCTAGCCACCGTTCCAACTAAAATATACACTCCTGCTCCAATTGTTGAGCCAACACCTGAACACAGTTTGTAGAAAGACTTCAGCAGTCAGATATAAGTTCAAAATCAAAACCACATACACAATGAACGGGCACCAAATGCAACTAACACTAAAAACTGAGGATCCATAAGGCCGCATCTAAATTTAACAAAAGCAAATCACTTAAAAGGATAAGAAAAAACAAGTCGTTTGAAACAACAAAAGGTTGTGTAAGAAGCAGAGCAGGCTGCATATATCACATCTTAATCTTAAGAATAAGCAAATAAACCAAATTTCAAGTCCATCATTTAACAAAAACACAGATTTTTGCACAAACAGAAAAGTGTTGACCACTTCAAAGTTCAAACCCATGCAAACAAACACCAGAAAACACAAAACCCAGGTAGATTTTTCCCTAAAAGCCTCAAAACTAAATTGAATTACCAATCGCAATAAGGTGAAGAACACTCAAATCCTTAGCCAATTGATGGTGTCTTCCGGCCTTAGTATGCATAGAATCCACCTGTTTCCTTCTCACCAAACCCCTAAAACAACCACCCCACAAACCATACCCACCTCCACCACCACCACCACCATCTATCTGAGAATCGCCAAGTACACCCATAGACGATGCAACAAAATCACCTCACTCTCAACAACAACGACAACAAAAAATCAAAAGATGGGTACTTTATATAAATAGTCTAACAACAATCCTAAACTACTAAACCTGCCCGCATCCCCGGTGAAAAAGATTCGGTATTTGTACGCAGTGGGTGCGAGGGAAGCGGACAGATGGATTTAGCAGGGACAAGGGAGAAAAGAAACGAAACGAAAAATGTCTTCGTTGTTGTTGGAGTTGGAGGAATTTGTAACGGTTGCGTGGAGATGGGAGATGCTAGGCCACGCGCCAAGTGGTGTGTCTCGTAGCGAGTTAGGATTGGAGTTCTCTGGTGGCCATGTCTTAAATTATGAAATCAGAGTGAGGATGATTTTTGTGGGTCCTCTTTGAAATACTTTATAATATAATGATGGGTCCCTTTTAAATTACTTCTTTAATTATAGGATATGGAAATTCAACTCCCCATTGCTCATCATGCAGATTCCATATAATTACAAATCACTATTTCTAAATTATTGATACTGAAAATAATATAAAATTGTATAGAATATTAAAATGAGTAAAAAAAAGGGAGTAAAAGAAGTTAGCAAGTTAGCATTTTTCTAAAATTAATAATTGATGTTATTAAAATTTCGGGAATTGTTTTACTGTATAGCTATGAGGGACATAAAAAGTTACTCATAATAATGTTAAATGGTTAGGGTTTACGGTTTTCTTTTATAAGATTTGAGACTCGAGTCCACTCATAGACACATGTATGAACAAAGATTATATAAGGTTACATGAAAAGTCGAGTTTAACCTCAAAGGTTAGTTTAGGGGTTAAAGAGATTTTGCTCGTTTCATTAATTTTTTAAATTCAAAACACTTTTGAGTCATCTACCACATTTGTGGTTTACTTAAATTATTGGGTTTGTAAAATATTTAATAGATTTTGAAAATTAATTAAAATACACTCAATCTGGTCTAGAGTCCCCAATTATAAAAAAATAAAAAAATAAATAAAACTAAGTTTAGAAGCAAACACCAAGGCATTATTAACTCCTTATAAAAAGTCGAATTTTTTTATCCATAATAGTCATCACACATAACCTGCGACAACCCGAAAACTGATGCAAATTTTAAGAGCAATTTTATGTCATTTTTTATTGACATATTTAGTAAGATTAACAAAAAAAAAAATTGTGGTAATAGATATCACAAACTTAAATATTTAAAACATAAATCCTTATTACTCTTTTCTAGATTAAAAAATATATATATATTAAAAATTTGATCTCAAAAAGATCTTCTAAAAACTGAGATATTGTGAAAATTCACAATAATTTAATAACATCGCAATTATTGCTAAGATAATATTTTATAAATCTAATAAATTAAAAAGAAAAAACAAGACATAGTGATAAGGTATATTGTTCTCCAAAATTCTGCCATGCAGTGGGATAGAATGATTTATACGTTACCTTGACGAAGGTGTTGATACTGAGGAGGATGGAGTGGGCAAGAATCTTTGATAAATTAAAATAATGTTTAAGCTCAATAATTGAGTTGGAAGTTTGTAGATTTGCAGTTGGACCCCTAAATTTTGATTATGAATTGTAGCTTTTTGAGATTGCTTGGGGATTATAAATCTTGTCTTTGCCTTTTAATTATTATCCAAAGTCGGTGGAGATTTTGTTTATTTTAAAAAGTGTAAGTTGCAGTTTCACATGGACATTCTATATAAAGAAACAGTCGCTTGCAGGATCTCCTGTGAGTTTCCCCATAGAATAAATTAATTTGTATACATTCTCTTTTTAGACATAAATTAATCACTAAAATTAATAGGAAACTCTACACCAAAATTCTGTTGATTCCCTTTTTAAAATGACATCAGACAAATCATTTACAGTTTATGGGACTTTTCTTTTAAATAAATTTATGATTATTTTGGAAATTTGAGGAAAAAGGTTGTCTACTTTTCAACCTAAACGGTAAATAAGGCTAAGTAGAGGAAAGAGTGATGAATTTTCCTTTTCCGTTTTTTTATCAATTTGTTTTTATTATTATAGTGAAAGTTAAGTCATTACCAATGTTTTTATACCTAGATCGGGCCTCGACCCGGTCAAGGGGCCAGTCTTAGGTTGAGTAGTCGACCGGTCTGATCGGGGGGTCAGAGTGGTGATATTAATATGAAACCCTAGTATAAAACTTAATAGACATGCCTCTAAGAAATTACGCATCAGACTTTGGAAGTTTGAAATCCAACAAACACACTGTTGCGATCTGGCTAGGAAACCGTACCCCAACTACAATCCACACCAAATCAACCCAACATCGGACAAACCACCACCATGCCACCACAAAAGCCCTAATCCACCACAAAACATCGTCATCCACCATAACAAAATCCACCACAAACCAAGGGAGTCGTTGCGAAGAGGAGATGAAGGTTGAACCGGCAAGTGAAGTGCAATCGGTGGCAGACAAGTGGAGGCCAAGTGAAGTGCGGTCGGCGGCGGACGAGTGTAGGCCAAATGAAGTGTGGTTGGTAATGAACGGGTGGACAACAAAAGTCATGGAGCGAAGCGGCCTAATTAGGTCGATCGAACGACGGAAGGAGTGAAAAATGAAGATTGAAGAATTGGAATTGGAATAGGGATTTTAATTTCACGAATTTTGATAACCCTTACCTTTAGCCATCTCTAGATAGACTCGACTTAGGTTAGACACTATTCCACCGGTTTAACTTCGGGTCAATCTGGGCCAATGGCTAAAACCAAGTTTAGAGTGCCCCCGAATTCTTGGTCGAACCGGTCAAATCGGGTTTTAAAAACATGGTCATCACATGATTTATTGGATATTTTAGAATGTCTCTAACATATGCTACAATATAATTTAAGGAAATATTAAAATGTGCCTTTATTACATACATTTAAAATCACTAAAATACAATTATTATTTTTCAATTATATAATTAAAGTGATTATGTAAAATCAAACTCTATCATAGGTTAAGATTTTTAAAATTGGGATGACAACGTTGTATGTATAAGGTAATTACGAATAAATTTTAAATAATAGAAATAATCCCTATTATAGGAAAGTCATTAATATTAGTTGGAGTTTTATGATGAACTAGACATGGGATCCGCGCGTTGCGCTGGTATGTTTATTCAATGTTTTTGAAATATATTGTAAATAATTTTATTCTAACAAAATAAACTAATTAGATTAAGACATAATAAATGTTAAATTATACAAATTTTAAAATAAATATAAATTGTATATATATACAAAATTGTGTTAAGATAAAATTAATTATTGTACCTGTATAATTATTAATATCAATTATAGGTAGATGTTATTAAATCGTTCATCTAACTTGAGAAAATCACATAAATATTATATGGTCTAATTATATTTTCAGGATCATCACCTTGTACAATTGATATTATTTTTGTAGACATGTTTTTTATATTTGATGTCAGTATTTTATAGTGAATCGTGTAGGATATTTAATATCATCTAAATATTATCAAGATCAACTATTTAAACTCAAAATTTATATTGACCTTCCGCAATTTTTTTAACTTATATTCATTTTCAAGTTGCGTTGCGTAAGTATGTTTATTATAATTTTTTTTTACATTATTATTGGTTTTTTTGTGTTTTAAATATATATTTTCTATATTGAAGTTCATTTAATATTGAATTGATAATTAAAAAATCAATAAATAAAATATCCACAAATTGAACTCAACGTTTATATCATCATGATTCTTCTCAAATATGTTACCATTTGACATTTGCTACCAAAGTTTAAAACTTTGTCAAAAAAAGCAAAAAAATTTCTAGGATAATCCATTGGGTATTATTGATAAGTCTATAAATTAATCAAAGAAAGAGAAACCTTATTAAAAAATGTGAACTTTTAAGCAAGAGACTTACAGAGCCAAAGGAAAAATTTGATTTTGATTGTTGAGAAGAGAAAATGAATTATTATTATTATTATTATTTTAGAAATTTAAAAAATTAAGAATATAAAGAAGAGAACTCACATAGAAAGCAACAACAACTCCAACAGTATAATTTGAAGGCAACTTAATTGAAGCATTGAAGAAGCCATGAAGATAAAAGTCCTGTGACACAAATTCATTTGCTGCAATTAGAATTGACCACCACCTATAGCCAAAAAAACATTTGATGATAGCATCCTAAAGAAAGACGATAATTGTAAAACCCACAAATCAAACAACAAAATCAATCCAAAAATCAACAAAAAGATATATAACAAATACAATTAAAACTATATATCAATATTTGTTTTCCTTTGTCATCACTAAATTTGAATTTATTTTATGTGTGTGATGATAAAATGAATGGTTCGGAAGTAGGTCTATAGTTATCATAATTCATCATATAATATATCAAATTAAAGCCCTATCTTTCTCATTTTCAAAGATTCAAACCGCTCATCAATTGGATTTTTATTGAACAAGTTATGACTAATTTACTACTGACTGTTCAGTGAAAATCGAGAAACAGAGGCAACTGAAATGTGTGTGATGATAAAAAGAATGGTTCCACAGTGGGGCTATAGTTATACAAATTAAGTGTATAATATATCAAATTAAATCTTTGTTTGTCCAGTTTCTAAAAGTTCAAACCTCTTATCAATTGAATTTTTATTGAGCAAGTTATGATCAATTTACTATTGATTGTTCAATGGAAACTGAAATGTGTGTGATGATAAAAAGAATGATTCAGAAGTGGAGCTAAAGTTATCCAAATTAAGCTTATAATATATCAAATTAAATTCATATCTATCTAATTTAAATATTGAAACCTCTCATCAATTGGATTTTTATTGAGAAAGTTGTGGTCAATTTACTACTGACTATTCTGTGGAAACCAAAATGTGTATAATGATAAAAAAGATTGTTTGACAGTGGGGCTATAGTTATCCAAATTAAGCGTATAATGTAACAAATTAAAGCCCTATCTGTCTAGTTTCTAAAAATTCAAACCTCTCATTAATTGGAGTTTTATTGAGTAGGTTATGATTAATTTACTATTAATTATTCAGTGAAAACTTAAATGTGTATGATGATAAAATGAATAGTTTACTAAAACCACATGGTTTAACATCAAACATCAGTTGATATTTGTTAAATAAATAAAAATGGTTATGTTCAGCAACAAACTCTTTTCATGCTATATGTATGTAACATAAAAGATATCATAAAAAAGAGATAGAACAATTATAATTAAAACTATATATCAATATTTGTTTTCCTTTAAGGATAATAATAATAATAATAATAATGGTTCGACATATTATAAATGATTTACTAAAACTGCATGGTTCAGCAACAAACATCAGATGATATTTATGATACAAATAAAATTTGTTATATTCAGGTACAACCTGTTTTCGATATATGTATTTAACATAAAAAAATATCAACAAAAAGTGATCGAACAAATACAATTAAAACTATATATCAGTATTTGTTTTCCTTTGTCATCACTAAAATTCAATTGGTTTTATGTGTGTGATGATAAAATGAATTGTTCGGCCACAAGTCTATAGTTATCTAAATTCATCGTATAATATATCAAATTAAATTTTTATCTTTCTAGTTTCCAAAGATTTAAACCGCTGGTCAATTAGATTTTTATTGAGTAAGTTATGACCAATTTACTACTAATTGTTCAGTGGAAATCAAGAAACAAGGGAAATCGAAATGTGTGTGATGATAAAAGGAATGGTTCAGAAGTGGGGCTAAATTTATCCAAATTAAGTGTATAATATATCAAATTAAATCCCTATCTGTCTAGTTTCTAAATATTTGAACCTCTCATCAATTGGAGTTTTATTGAGCAAGTTATGGTCAACTTACTACTAACTGTTCAGTGGAAACCGAAATGTGCGATGATAAAAGGAATGGTTCAGAAGTAAACTACAATTATCCAAATTAAGTGTGTAATATACCAAATTAAAGCCCTGTATGTCTAGTTTCTAAATATTTAAACCTCTAATCAATTGTAGTTTTATTGAGCAAGTTATGGTTAATTTACTACTAACTATTTAGTGGAAATCGAGAAACAGGGGAAACCAAAATATGTGTAATGATAAAAATAATGGTTCGGAAGTGGGGCTAAATTTATCCAAATTAATTGTGTAATATACCAATTAAATCCCTGTATGTCTAGTTTCTAAGGATTTAAACTTCTTATCAATTGGAGTTTTATTGAGCAAGTTATGGTCAATTGACTACTGATTATTCAGTAAAAAACCGAAATGTGTGTGATGATAATAAAAATGGTTCTGAAGTTTGGTTCAAGTTATAAAAATTAAGTGTATAATATATCAAATTAAAACCCTATATGTCTAGTTTTTAAAGATTCAAACCACTTATCAATTGGATTTTTATTGAGCAAGTTATGACTAATTTACTACTGACTGTTAAATAAAAATCGAGAAACATGAGAAATCGAAATGTGTATGATGATAAAAGAAATGGTTCAGTAGTAGAGTTATAGTTATCCAAATTAAGCGTACAATATGTCAAATTAAAGCTCTGCCTGTCTAGGTTCTAAAGATTCAAACATCTCATCAATTGAAGTTTTATTGAGCAAGTTATGGTCAATTTACTACTAACTGTTCAGTGGAAGCTGAAATGTGTGTAACGAAGAAAGGAGTGGTTCAGAAATGGAGGCTATAGTTATCCAAATTAAGCATATATCAAATTAAAGCTCTGTCTATCTAGTTTCTAAAGATTCAATCCTCGCATCAATTAGATTTTTATTGAGCAAGTTATGGTCAATTTACTATTGATTGTTCAGTGGAAACCGAAATGAGTGTGATGATAAAATAAATGGTTTACTTAACCCAAATTTAAAGGATTATCATATTAGGACTGATAAGAAATATTTAAAATAACACTTATTAATTGGAAAACGGAATCAGCCAAAATTAATTCATTTAACATATATACTCGCACATCAACAAGACATAAACAATAAATCATTCATATAACAAATTAAAATACACAAATGTTTTTACAGAAAACATGTTAAACACAATTGAACTGTTTTTACTAATATAGATATGACACATACTCACAGTTCGGCTGACAATAAGATCATCCTCGATTTGATCTTAGTAAAGTACATGAATATTTCCTTGAAAACAAACATAAAAAAATTTAATCGATCTTCATGTTAAGATTTGTTAAGGAACAATTATTCATTTGTATAACAACTGTTATCTGAAAACGAAATCAACAAATGTTAATTAATCTTCATATTAAAATTGTTAAGGAATACACTTACCATTCGGCAGGACTAACATAATTAATCATTCAAATAGATTGACCGAACAAAAACAATCATTTAATCAAATAATAATAGTTAAAATAGTTAGGAGATATACTTACAATTTCGTATTAAAATAGTTAGAAGATATGCTTACAATTTAGAAGAACAAATCAAAATAACAACTCATTTGACAATGTCAATCGGACATCCTGCCTTTATTTCATGCCAATTTATGAATCTTTGACCTGTAAACAACAACAAAAACATAAATAAATAAAAAATCATCAATTAATAAAATTATGAAAAACAGACGTGTTATTGACACAAACTAACATGACCTATAAATAATTAACAAAAGACGTGACATATTGTTGACACCAATTAACATATTGTGATAATATACAACTGAACATACGCCCCTTTTATAACCCCTTATTTAGACCTTTCGAATGCCAACACAATTAAATACGAATTGAATACGAAGAAAGGTTTGCAATGTCAATACAATGCACCTATATAATTATTAATAAACAGGTATGTTTTTACTACTAATGCAATGCACCTATGTAATCAAATCTTTGTGTCTATTTATTTAGACTTTGGAATACCAATGCAGCAATGAATAATCACCAATAAAATTCAACAACATGACAATCAGAAATATAAGGTATCATTATGGTTAGACATTTAGAAAGCCAATGAAATGCACCTATATAGTTAGAATTGTTCCCATTTTATTAATTAATTAATAATGATAAATGGCATAATAAATACCAATCAAATGTGTCAAGATAGAGCAATTTAATAGGCTTGTCAATCTAATGTGTCAAAATAGAGCAATTCTAAAGCTTCCAAAATGTGTCACATGGCGAATAACCAGCATGGGTATTCATGGCGAACAACTAGCATGAGTATTCATGAATCTTAGAGCTAAAAATATCTCATTAAACCACACATCTAAAGCTCCAAAAATAAAACAATTTTAGAGTTTAAAAAAAAAAAAAAAAAAAAAAAGTGTCATATGTGTCACTCAAATAGATATGCTTTTACCTTTGGATCTGGAATACCAATTCATCAATTAATATCTCTCTACAACATCACCAATAAAAATTCAACTACATAGTAACCACAAATCCTATGTGTCAAAATAAAATAATTATATGAGTTCCAAAATGTGTCACATGACGAACAACCTGCATGGGTATTCAACTTTATATATATATATGTTTGTCTAAAGGTATTTTCTCTTCTAACAAACTAAAGAGTTTTAAGAGAAATTAAAGGAAAGTCAATGATTTTTTATTTTATTCTTTAAATGGCTAGTATAAAAGTTTATTATTATTATTGAGTTTTATACATATTGAATATAGGGTGTTTCTTCAGTTTGATTCACATGTAACCTATATATCTAAATAATTTATGTTTTGAGGAAAGTGAAATGATATATCCGTTTTAAATTTATAAAATTTTGGGATATACACAGTTGTTGCTTTTATAAACAGTAAAAGTGTTTCTTTCATTTCTTACATTTTAATTGATGTAAATTACTATAAGATAAGATTTATTGAAATCAATTCTATAATTAACATAACACTTAATATAAAAATCTTTTAACTTTAAAGTTTATTTCCTGACTTAAAAATTCTTTCAGATACTTTTCAATTGAATTTTTTTTTTTTTTTAGTGTAGTCAAATGTAGAGTTAGCATTTTATAACTTGAATATTTCTGTAATAAATCATTGATAGTCGTTAATATAACTAGTTGTGACTAAATAATCATTGTCAATCTTTAACGTACTAAATAATATTTCTGCTTATGGGTACTTAAATTATAATGTTTTTGATGCGTGTTCTTATAATTTTCTTTTAATTATTCTGTTTTGAACATGAAGTAGTAATAGTTATTGTCCTTCAATTTATAGGAATTCGATGATTCCACCAGATTTCGATGCTTATTTTGGCCGGAAGAGGTGGTGAAAGATTCGGTCACAGAATTTGGCGTTTTCTGCAGCCTAAATTAGCATAAAAAATTCGATGAAATCACCGAATTAATGTAGATCGAGAATTTGTGGTCCCAATTGGACCAGTTATGGCTGCAATGTGTTGCCGTTGACCATCGGTCAACGATGGTTTGACTGGTGTTGGCTGACAGTTTAACCATTGTCGGCCAAATTATTCTTTTTTGAATTATTAAATAATTTAAATATATTTAATGTAAATTATTTTAACATATTTTTAAATAGTTATAAAAAAAATTTGAATTATATTAATATTTTAAGAAATAAATTATTTTTTTGATCATTATACTTAAAACAACAATTTCAAAATCTAATTTACTAAACACATAATCATAAATTTTGAAAATCACGACAATTATATAATTAACATCAATTTTTTTTTTTTTTATATCAAAAACTTGATGTTAAAGTGCATATTTATTATATATATTTCAAATTAAATCTTAAGTGAAAAACTATAATAATAATAATAAATATGAGATTTTCGAACTTCAAAGTAAACTAAAATGCAATGTGCAAGATACTAAGATACTGCAAATAAAAAACAAAGAATAGAGAACCACAATAAAAGAGTATTATATATAATAAACGCGTAATTATTAGAGATGGGGGTTTGCCCTAGCCTCGCGGAGATCCATCCCGATCCGATCCAACCCTAATGGGTTGGGGAATCCCAAAAAAAAGGGGGGATAGGGCCCGGGATGGTCCTTAGTTATGTTCCCGCATCCAGGGAAGGGGATGGTGCAATCCCCGGCCCGCCCCATCTCCGTGGAGCCCCGGTCGCCCTGCTTTTTTGAGAATTTTTTTTTTTTTTTTTTTGTTTCCTTTACAAAATTGTATATAAAGTTAAAGTTTAAATCATGATTTTAAGTAATGTATCTAAATTTATGATATATACTTTTATAATATTTTCTAACGTTTGTATTAAATTTATAGAAAAATAATTTAAACGAGGGAGTTTAATAATTAAATATATATATTATTACTTTGTGAATTTCACAAAATAATAATACATGGGACATGACCCAAAAATAAATTTAATTAGATTATTACAATTTACAAACCAATATAAGAATATATACAATTGCTTAATGACTTACAAATTACACAAATTCAATTATCCTTGTAATTAATTAATTAATCGATTAAATATGATGTTAAACTTAATCAAATAATGGGATTTGTCCATTTCACAAATGGACTAATTTTATTAGTTGTAGTAGAGATAGTGTTTTATGAATTAATTCACCAATTTACCTAGTAAATTATGTTAAGATTGAATTTAGTTATGTTAATTTCATGAAAAAATAATTAATTAACATGGCTAATGAAACCTAAGCCTCCATACAATTGAATAACTAAGCAATTTACCTAATAAATTATGTTAAGATTAAATATAATTATTGTATTAATTCTTGTTGGAGTTGTCTGAGTACTCCAGCGGTATAGCAATCCAACATTTTAACTTTCCGTAAATAGGCCCTGGCTTTTTCCAGTCGTTCAATGGCCCCTCCATGCAGTTCTTTTGAATTTCAAATAGTATTTAAGATCCTCAGTTTTCGATTATCTAATAAATCACTTAATGAAAGTAGATTATCGTTCCAGCTATTCAGAAATTAGATAGCATTTAACTTTAACAAGTTGTTAAGAAATTGGAAATATATGGTTTACAAGCTTTTTGAACTGTGAATGGCATAGACGCATAATTGCAGCAATGTAGCCTGAATAATGATTATATTTTATTGTTTTGAAATCCATGAGTATATTCCAATTTTTACCAAGAAATTGTTATTCACCATATTCAATTATTTATATCAATTTGCTTTTTAAATCTTAATTTAAATTTTATAAGAAATTGTTAGGCTTTATATTTTCTTACCTTAAATTATACATTTTTAATGAATTAAGTTAATTACCTATTGAAATTAAACAATCAAATTGTTAAATATAATACTTATCAACGTGCTAGTTTTTCACAATTAAAATAATTAATTTTACGGAAAGTTTTGATTTACATGGGACAAAAATCTCTGCTCAGGGGATAAATCCCTTGCAAAGCCCTGGTTATCGGGCCAGGCCGGAAGGGGGATGGTCATGATCTTGTCCCTGCGGGCCAGGGATGGTCATGAGAAAAATCCCCACCCGCAGGGACAGGTCGGGGATGGTCCTCGGAGAGAGTAATGGGGTCGGGCTCGGCCCCGACCCGACTTGCACCCATCTCTAGTAATTATTGAGTAACATTACAACTATAAAATCTTTGCTACAAATATTTGAAAAAAAAATAGTAGAAATTAAAAAAAAAAATTTATTTATGAATAGTGGTTGTAATAAGTAGAGGATGATGGAAGTGAAAGCAACATGTTAAAGAAAGAAAGAATAGGGTTAACTATTATTAGGCATGATTTGCAAAATGACAATTAAAATGCAGCCCATCATAGCTAGCCTATTGAAAACGACCACCACATGAATAATCAGAAAATACTGTTTCAGTCAAATAAAGCAGCATAAGTATTCGATATTATTAGTTTAATTTTTTCATCATAACTATTATTAGTGCTAAGTACATTCCACAAGTTTTCAAAGACTTGTGCTATTGAATAAATCATGGCAAAATTGTATTACTAGTTTTGTCTTGCGCATGATAAATAAGTTTTAAATGAATGAAGTTTCAAGTGAATTATGAATAAAGCCTCCACTGACTTTTGACAAATTAAGCAAATCCTTTGAATTGTTTAGTTTTCTCATCGAATCTTAAATATTTAAGGCCTAAACCAAACCCAAAATTTATGTTTATAAAATCAATTTCACAGTTTAAAATTCAATTTAGTGTGTCAATTGATTTTAGTTAATTATGGTGAGTTCTGCTATCAAATTACAGATTGGTCAAAATGATACCAACAACATCTCATATAGAAAAGGTCAAATATTACAAAAATCAGTTTCATGTAACAGGTTACAGGAGTCTTTTTTGACCCAATATGCCTAATTTATCCATACTCGTACATATTTCTAGAAACCAATTGCAAATAGCATATACGATTTCAAAAATATTTTTAATTAAATACTTACAAGTTGTCAGGGATTAGGATTTAAGTTTTCTTGGGTTATATATGTTGTGAAATGACAAAAATGACCTTTGACGGTTAAATTTATCGTTTGAAATTAAAAAATTTAATTCAAGTAAAAAAGATTTTTTGCAGAGTTTTCTAAATTCTTAAACCCTAAATGTAATGTCCAAAAATTAAAAAATAAATAAATAAAAAGCATGAGAAACCCAATTAAAGATTCTTGTTTTTGCAATAATCAACAAGTTTATAAAAGTGAAGCTTTAGAAGACAAATTTAAATTTGTTTCATTTCATAAATCAAGGCTACAAATGAAGATAAGGTTCCAAGGATCAGTTAATTATAAATTAAGGACTTGTAATTCTAAGCCTTTAATCATGATATTTTTATTCAATTAAACTTTTATTTAATGATTTTATCTTAGAAATTATCACATATTTCATTAAAATAAACATATTGTATATCGCCTCATGCTTTGTCAATTATGAACAAGAATAATAAAAAAATAAAAATAAATAAAAGACATGACAAGAGGGAAGAGTATAGTGACAGGATCTAAGCAAATAATTTGGGTAAGAACATCAATTTATAAAGTGACAGGTGACCTAAAAAATGAAATAATATATCACTGTCTAATTGTATATGACATAGACAAAATCAAAGATTGCGTAATGTTGATAATGATTTAAATAAAGAAGTAACATTTCCTATTTAATTTAATTAAAAATCTTTTGGTCTCTGCCTCTAAAACGTATGTCTCTACGCATATAAAATTTCTTCAAATTATTATTTTTATTCGACCAAAAAAAAAGGTAATATCTAGTAGCGAGAACAGTTTAAATTCAATTAATCCGTGAAAATGAATAAATTTAATTTTATCTAATTTGCGGAATGGATGAAAACAAATTTGTTAAGGGAAATGAATTTGATCATCTAATTTTACCTTTCTAAGTAAAATTTTATTATATAGGAGGCGTTTGGATCATATAATATTTTATTATAAGGATATATTATATTAACGGAAAGAAATATCACCTTGAAGATTACTGTGAATGTTTAGAAAATGTGTTTGATTAGTTCAAATAAATTGGTGAATAATATGTTTGGTTGGGAAGATAAATGGGTGGATATGTTATATAGATTACTAAATTGCCCTCCTTTTTAAATATTGATATAATAGTATTTATTATTATTATTTTTTGAATCACTTTTAACCCTCAACATTTGAAATTTTGCTAAAACACCAAAACCATATAAAACTTTAATATGTAGTAAAATCACCCCAAGTTATCGGTAGCCAGCCACCACCATCGGCCATCGCCGACAATTGATGGAATGATGTACGACTGGCTATATATGGTCGGTTGTACGCCGACAAAGCCGAAAATGGTTATGGATCACAAATTTATGGCTGGAAAACGACCAGATCTATGACCATTTCATGGCCAAAGATGTGGGCGTGCAAAGGCCAGATCTTTGCTGTGCCATTTCATAGCCAAAGATCTAACCTTTTCACGGCCAAATCTTGGTCTTGAAATGGTCATAGAAACGCCAAATTTACAGATCCATGGTTGGAAACGGCCTTATCGGCGTACAACTGGCCAGATCCCACTGGTCGTGCACCATTACGATGACTGACGCTGGTGGCCAACGGTGGTTTTTTTTGTGGCTGGACGTATTTTGTTAACTTTTAAACTTTTTTGTGATTGGGGTGTTTTAGCTAATTTCTCAAATGTAAAGGGGCTAGGTAATTGTTATTTTGTAGACATTTGAGGGCAATTATGTTCGAAATGGTTATTAATTTAGGGTAAAATAGATAGAAAAATCATATTACCTCGATAATATTTTAATAACACCCCCTAACAAGGTAATAAGATTACTTCTCACATTACCAACAGTAAACACTATTTGCAATAAAAGATTATCGTAATATTTTATTACTTGCAAACCAAATACAGGAGTCTTGCAAAATAAAGATTACTTCTGTTATCTTATATATCCCGATCCAAACGGCCCCATAAATATATGATGATTATATATATCTACTTCCAGCTATCTTATAACAAACCAAATTAAGAAAATTAGAAGCCGTTAAGTATTGAATCTAGTTGAAAGCTATTTGATTTCAAGCTGACCCACGTCTCATATGCAAAAATCAAATATTCAATGGAAATGGAAATGGTTGAATTAATGCAATACAATATTTTAGTCATTTTATAAATAAATAAAAGTATGAAATTAGCAATGCAATACATTATTGGAAATTAATACGTGTAGGAAAGAAATGAGTGAATTACATATTTGATTAATGTCAGGTAAATGGGACTCTTGTTAGGCAACTTTCTAAACTGTGGTTGAAAGTTACATGTATGGCCAACAAATTATATATATATGAAGAAATGAATTTTGCAAGGGGATATCTTATTGCTTACAATAATACCTCCAAAAGGTTGAATTTTATAATATTATATAAATAAAATTATTTCTTTATTTTACAAGAAAAGCTGTATTATTGAAAATTATTTTATGAATTTTATAAAGATTTCTTGTAAATTTCTGAAAAAAATGAAAATTTGAATTTGTCTTTTGTTTAATGAACAGACATCTAAAATGGTCCAAAGCAAGAACTTTCCACGAAGTCATCCATTATAGTATTAGTGCTAGTAAGCTAAAAAAATTTCCTTAGCTTGCTTTGTTTCATCCAAACATTTGTTCCAGCGAAACAATTCTTGTTGGAAATATATGAACGTCAAGAAACTGTAAGCTTAGGCAGGGAGTACTTTTTTCCATCATGTGATTGTTGTTGGGATCCAAACCCTTCAAACCGAATCTAACCATTCTATCTAAATATCCTCAACAGCTTCCTCTTTGTATCAAATCCTAAACCGAAAAGAAACCACAAGTCAGGGGGAAGAGAACTGGTGTAACACAATGACTTGCTTACGATCATCACAGGTAAAAAAAAAAAAAAAAAACCAATTAATACTGATTATTTATTAAACTTTATGAAAATTTCAACATTACCTAAAACATATTTGAACAGTTCATCCACATCATGTGACAAAAGCATCCAAATGTTGGGTAGCCGCTGTTCCATTTGGTTTAACTACCCGCCCACCTCAACTTTTCTTTCCTAGTCTGTGGGTAGGAGTATCATAGAGTTTGAAATCCTCGTTCCCCCACCCCTCTTGATGTTCAAACCAGTTTGCGTACACCTTAACTAATCTTTCAAAACCCTAAAACTATTAGCCAGGTAAGATGTCCAGACCAGCTTGCTTCCACCTTAATTAATCTTTTGAGACCTTGAAATCATTGGCTAGGTAAAAGCTCTAGTGGATATCCCTATTAGTAGTTTGGGAGACTCAAACTCAAGAGACTATATTAGATCCTCTTGTTTTTTATCATTGTAAGGACTCGAACTTGAGAGATCATGTTAGATTCTCTTCTTAGGAGAACATATTAGATCATCTTCTTGTTTTTTACCATTAAGAGAACCCAAACTTAAGAGATTATGTTAGATTATCATTTCGCTCTTTTACTATTATCTAGTGATGATTTTTAGGAATCTCATTATATTAGTGAAAAACAACCATTTGTTTTGATGATTCTTAAAAAAATGATTTAAGTCAACAAAATCATCAAAAACTTGATCGATTCTATCTTCCAATTCATTCATCCTCTTAAAAAAAGAAAAAGAAAAAAAGTGCACATCTATAAATATAATTTGAACTGTTTTAAGTGCATTCCTAGACTAGTATAGGTTGTGCTACTACTAGTGAATTGAGATTGTGACAGGGAGAGCACTAAATATGTTATTAAGTATTTCAAGTTGTATTATGTAGCTATTATTTTATTGATTGGGAAAATATGACTAAATAATGGGATACCATAAAAACATTTTACATTATTTAAGGATTGAGAATATGTTATTCTTGTTATTGTGTTCATAAATAGAGTAGAATAGAATACTTAAATTTTGGAATTTAGTGTTGTTTATCTATAATAATCCAATGATTGAAAATGTGTTGAATTTTTTACGTTTTGTTTAAAACCAATGGATTAAAATAAATCAGCCACCCCTTACCAACATATAACTATAAGGCACCAATCAATCGAACAATTGAATAACATTATGTAAGAATAAATTACGAAACAATTTTATTGGATTCCTTTACATAGTAAAATAAAATTTATGATCTAGCATTTCACTGCCTAACGCTTTAATAAACAAAAAAAATAAAAAAATAAAAAAAAAAATAAAAAAGGGGTAAAACTTTACATTAACAATTTTACACAAATTCAAACTTATTTTATCTAAAAATGTAAGGTGATTATTTTCTTTTATTATATATTTATACAATAATACTATACTTATAAAGATTTCTATACAAAGTAAGGTGACAAAAAATGAATAAAAGAGTGAAATAAAAAGTCAAACTCTTTACATTCACTCTTCTATTCATTATTTACTATTTACTACATTACTTTGTATGAAAATTTTTGTAAAATTTATCTGTAAGTGTAACAATATTTATATATATTTTGAGGGATAATTTTCAGCCTCACCCAAGTTGATGAGCCTAATAAGTAAGTTTTTGCTAGTCGGGCCTAACAAGGGTCCAGCATGAATTATGTATTAAAATAGGCCGAATTGTAGGTTCGGGCAAGCTATGGCCCAAATCCTAGAAGGCTGCCCGATGGGAAGGAGGCCCAAATATGCTGACTTAAGTGGGCAAATGGCAAGACACCCAGCTACCAATGATTTACTTGCTCCGTACTCCAAGTTAACTGCCTACTTCCTATATACTTCTCCGTCACTTCTACTGTTGATCAGACAAAACGTGGCAATTGGCCACCATTTCTCAGAAGTAATTATGCCATGAAAATCACGGCAACACAACCTTTAAAACTCTCCTCATGTTTTGGACAAGGATAGTCTCGTCTCATTTGGCTCACATAAAACTTATATTTTATGCTATTTTCTGACTTAAGCATCGAAAGAGCCAAACTGGAAAATCCCCTGAAACCACCAAAGAGTAGCGAGTAGTTTCTTAAATTGAGCAATGTTATCTTTATTTACGAATTTACTAACCATTTTACTCACCTTTGTAAATATAAAGTATAGTACGTGTACCATAAACATAATACGGATACCATATGTAATTTTAACAAAGGTGAGTAAGATGGTTAGTAAATTCGTGAGTAAGGATAACATTTTTATTCTTAAATGATTGTAGGGTCAAGAGGAATTTCCTTTCTGTAGATCTCTCACGAAACAGCCTCTACTTATGTTTATATAAATTATCCACTTAAATTTATATTTATTATAACATGGACTTTAACTTATTAATTTATACTAACGCCATAACTGCTATGTCATGATTATACATATACTACCATAATTATAATCCTTAATAAATGATAACGTTAAACTAAAAATAAGTAGAATTTGAAATAACAAATAAAAAAAAAACATTAAATTTAAAATTAACAATTCATCATTAGAAAATAGAAACTTCGAATCTCAAATGTTAGACTTTTTACAATATGGTCCTACACTTCTCATATAATTATATTTTGGTCCTTGTTGATGTGGTCATACGGTTGTGTCTCTTGGGCAGTTGTCTTTGATGGAAAGACAACTGCATACAAGAAAGAGAAGTTTACAGGTCCCCATTGACGCAATTTTTTTATATATTGATTCCCAAAAACCATCACCCAAAATTGCAGTCAGTGGAAGATCCTGTAATTCATAAAGGAGCAAGAAGATCAAAGAACAATTACTATGGCTAGAGGTTTGTCATTTATTTCCGCATATATTCCATGAAGATTTTAAACTGAAATTGATTGTGTTATCAATGAATATTGGAATATGTATGTGTTTTAACATTTGGTATCAGAGCTTTATTTGAATCTCTGCCTAGCATGAAGTTGTTTGTTGCAAATCTGAAAAATATTGCATAAAATTAGGATTTTTTCCATTAAAACCCGTACTGTAAATCAAGCATAACTTTTATTATAAATAGAATCTGTTTTCGATTTTGATGTCATTGGAATCTTTGTTGAAAAAGCTTTCCAACGGGATATTATTTGTCAAAAACGGAGTTCTGGATGCAAAGTTATGCTAGTTTAAAGTTTTGGTTAGTAATTATTGTTTTGGGTGTTTTTGGAAGCCATTTATGGCATCGATTTAGGACGAAATTGTCATTTGGGATGTCACTAATATATGTTATATGTCCACATTCAAGTTTCCCATCGAAAACGCCGGAAAAATGGCCGGAAAGCTGTTGAAATCTGGAAAAAAAAATTGGGTAAAAGTTGCAGAAAACGAGTCAAGAAGAACCAACCCAATTGAAAAAAAGGGTCAAACTGACCCGGTCAAAAGCCAAAGTCAAAGCGAGTCAAACGACCCGGTAAACCAGCCCAAACCCGTTAGTCAACCCGACCCGGCCAACAACCCAGACCGATCAATGAACCGGTCAACGGGTCAAACCAGCCACTGAATCGGTCAACGGTCCAGCCTGGTCAACGAACCGGTCCAATGGGACAAACCGGGTCAACCGACCCGGTCAAACGGGTCAACCCAGACCCTGGTCAAGGTCCGACGCGTGCATGCGCGTGACGAGCTTGTGCTTGCGTCAGGCGCGTGAGGGTGTGTGTTTGGGCGCGTGTAAGCGCGTGCGGGCGCGTGTAAAGACCCTGGAGGCGCGTGAGAGTGTGTACTACATTCTGGCGGCGCGTGGAAGTCGGTGACAGCTTGTATGATGGTTTTTTATGTTATATATTACTTTGTTATGCATAAATAATGTATTATTCTTGTATTGATTTGTGTTACATTATACAATACATGTTATAAATCATTTGATGTTTTATGATCGTATATATTTTTGATTAATTTAGAGTAGCCGCAGCATCTAAATTATGATAATATATGCATTAAGAAATATTAGTTGTGATCATATTAAGGTTAATAACATCGTTTGTAGTTAATCATATTAGTATAATCATTTTACCCACAGGGAATGTTATATTTTTATGATTAATTAGGGATGAAATAGAAATTATTCTTATTTCTTAATTAGCCCACAAGTATTATGAAATATTAATAATTTCTAGTTTCATCATTAAAGGATAATGAATCATAATATGTAATGTCTTTACCCACAAGGAGATTTTATGATATGTCGATTCATTTATGATTTATTATTTGTTTTACATTGGTAAATTTATAATTGTTATTGATGGTTTGTGCCTCATAATTTATTTAGTAAGCATGTCTATTGAATTACTTACAGTTGATCAAACTTTGATGATGGTTGAGGATAAGGTTCCTAATTTAAATGGTGATAACTACAAATCCTGGAGAGAGGCTGTCCTCCTTCATTTAGGGTGCATAGATCTTGACTATGCTTTTCGTAAGGAAGAGCCACCAACACCTACAGATACTAGCTCTAAAGCTGAGATTGCTTTGTATGAACGGTGGGAGCGATCCAACCGTTTAAGCATGATGTTTATCAAATCTCACATTACACTAGTATCCGTGGGTCGATACCGGAGTGTGAAAATGTCAAGGATCTTATGGAGGCAATTCATGCACAGTTTGAAACATCAGACAAGGCATTAGGAAGCATCCTAATGAGTAGATTGACATCCATGAAGTTGACTGGTATTAAAGGAGTCCGTGAGCATATTATGAAAATGAGGGACATAGCTGCTCAGTTGAAATCCCTTCAGATGGTGATTAATGATGACTTCCTGGTGCATTATGTCCTGAACTCTCTCGTCTCATTATACTCCTTTCAAGATATCTTATAACACAGAAGGATAAATGGTCAATCAATGAGCTTTTGACCATGTGTGTTCAGGAGGAGGAGAGACTGCATCAGGAAGTGAATGAAACTGCACATCTGGTGACAGGAAATGTCAAGTACGCTTCAAATAAGAATAAGAAGTGGAAGGGAAAAGGCAAGCTGCATGAGGTTATGAGCAAAGGTAATAAGGACAATATCAAGTGTTTCTTCTGTAAAAAGACGGGACACATGAAGAAGGATTGTTCTAAGAGGAAGGCCTGGCTTGATAAAAAAGGTAACCTCTTATCTCTTGTGTGTTATGAATCTAATATGATTTGTGTTTCACATAATGATTGGTGGATTGATTCTGGTTCTACAATCCATGTTTCTAATACCATACAGGGTTTTCTGGATCAAAGGAAGCCATTAGGAAGTGAATGCAGCATCTATTCAGGAAACAAGATGCCTTCACGTGTTGAAGCTGTTGGAACTTATAGACTTATTTTAAGTACTAATTATGTTTTGGATTTGGAACGAACCTTTTATATTCCTAGTTTTTCTAGGAATTTAATTTCAGTTTCTAAACTTGTACCATGTGGATACTCTTTCAACTTTTATGGTAGTTCTTTTAATTTAATTAAGAACTCATCTATTGTTGGAAATGGTACTTTGGTTGATGGTTTGTTTAAAATTCATTTAAGTGATACTGTTCCTTATAGTCTTATGACTTCACATGCTAACACTGGTATGAAACGTACTATTATATATGAAAACTCTTCCTTTTTTGTGGCATAGGAGATTAGGACACATCTCCATTGATAGGATTAAAAGGTTGGTAAATGCTGGAGTTCTTGAAACTCTTGACTTTACTGACTTTGATACTTGTGTAGACTGCATTAAGGGAAAGCAAACTAACAAATCCAAGAAGGGTGCCAAGAAGAGTTCTGAACTTTTAGAAATCATACACACAGATATTTGTTGCCCTGACATGAGCTCTAGTGGTCAGAAATATTTCATCACCTTTATTGATGATTACTCACGATATATGTATCTCTATATGCTTTATCACAAGGATGAAGCGTTGGATGCTTTCAAAATATATAAAGCGGAAGTAGAGAAACAATGTGGAAAACAAATTAAGATCGTGAGATCTGATAGAGGTGGTGAATATTATGGTAGATACACTGGTATAGGACAAGCACTTGGTCCATTTGCTAAATTTCTTCAAGAGCAAGGTATTGTGGCTCAGTACACCTTGCCTGGCACACCATCTCAGAATGGTGTAGCAGAACGGAGAAATAGAACATTAATGGATATGGTACGGAGTATGCTAAGTAACTCCAAACTTCCTCATTCTTTGTGGATTGAAGCTCTAAAAACTGCAGCGTATATATTAAACCGAGTTCCAACTAAGGCGGTTCCCAAAACGCCATTCGAATTATGGAAAGGTTGGAAACCAAGTTTAAGTCATTTACGCATCTGGGGTTGCCCAGTTGAGGTTAGAGTTTATAATCCACAAGAACGGAAGTTAGATCCTAGGACTATTAGTGCATATTTTATTGGATATGCAGAAAAATCCAAGGGATATAAGTTTTATTGTCCTAACCATTCCAGTAGAATTGTTGAATCAAGAAATGCCAAATTTCTTGAAAATGATGTGGTCAGTGGGAGTGATCAAATCAGAGCCTCAGTCTCTGAGAAAATTGATATTTCAGACAATGCTCCTACATCAAGTAAAAGATTGGTTGTTCATCCAAACAGGGTGAATAATGAGGAACCACTCAATCAAAATCCACATTCTAATGTGATTATTTTAGAAGATCATTTTGAACAACCTCCAATACAAGTGGAACAACCAGTTGTGCAATGCTCAAGAGCTGCGATACAACATTAAGGAGATCAACTAGAAGAAAGAAATCAGCAATTCCGACTGATTATGAAGTGTATATGCAAGAGTCTGACTGTGACATAGGTATTGAGGATGATCCAGACACGTTTTTATAAGCTATGAACAGTAGTAAATCTGAATTGTGGTATAATGCCATGATTGACAAGATGAATTCTATGGCGGATAATACAGTTTGGGACCTTGTTGACTTGCCTACTGGAAAGAAACCTATTGGTTGTAAATGGGTATTTAAAACCAAAAAGGATTCATTAGGCAACATTGAGAGATACAAGGCTAGACTTGTTGCCAAGGGGTTCACGCAAAAGGAAGGAATAGATTACAAAGAAACATTTTCTCCAGTTTCTAAAAAGGATTCCTTTCGTATCATAATGGCATTAGTTGCCCATTTCAATTTAGATTTACATCAAATGGATGTTAAAACAGCTTTCCTCAATGGAGATTTGGAGGAAGAGGTTTATATGAAACAACTGATGGGTTCATTTCAAGTGATGGTGAGCATTTGTTTTGCAAGCTTAAGAAGTCCAATTTATGGACTTAAACAAGCCTCCCGCAGTGGTATTTAAGATTTCACAGTTATCTCTTCATTTGGTTTTGTAGAGAATGTCATGGATCAGTGTATATACCACAAGGTTAGTGGGAGTAAAATCATCTTTCTTGTGTTATATGTAGATGATATTCTCCTTGCAACCAATGATTTGGGTTTGCTACATGAGGTGAAACAATTTCTCTCTCAACATTTTAGTATGAAGGATATGGGTGAGGCGTCTTATGTCATTGGCATTAAGATTCATAGGGATAGGTCTCGACATGTTTTGGGACTATCTCAGGAAGCCTATATTAATAAAATTCTTGAGAGATTTAGGATGAAAGATTGTTCACCCAATGTTGCACCCATTGTTAAGGGTGACAGGTTCAATCTGAACCAATGTCCTACACTTGAGATTGAAAAGGAACAAATGAAAACTATTCTTTATGCTTCAGCTGTTGGAAGCCTAATGTATGCTCAAGTCTGTACTAGACCTGACATCGCTTTTGCAGTTGGTATGTTAGGAAGATATCAAAGTAATCCAGGTTTGGATCATTGGAGAGCTGCAAAGAAGGTCATGAGGTATCTTCAAGGAACTAAAGGTTTCATGCTTACTTATAAACGTTCCGACATTTTAGAAGTCGTCGGATATTCGAGACTCGTTCACTTTGGATGCGTTGATTCTCGAAAATCAATATCCGGATATGTTTTTATGCTCGCCAGAGGTGCTATATCTTGGAGAAGTGCCAAACAATCTTTAGTTGCCACTTTTACCATGGAAGCTGAGTTTGTTTCCTGTTTTGAGGCAACTACAGAGGGTATTTGGTTGAGAAGTTTCATTTCTGGGCTTGGAGTTGTTGAGTCTATCTCTAGGCCAATAAAGTTATATTGTGACAATTCAGCTGCTGTATTCTTTGCTAAGAATAATAAGAGTGGAAGTCGAAGTAAACACATCGACATTAAGTACTTAGCAATAAGGGAGCACGTTAAAGCCAAAGAAGTGCTCATTGAACACATACATACTGAGCAGATGATTGCTGATCCTCTAACGAAAGGCATGCCACCAAAGACGTTCAAGGATCATGTTGTTCAAATGGGACTATGTCCCGCTTTGTCACTATGAGAGGTAATACTTTCATTGTCTGAAACTTTGTAATTTAGTTTGTTTTTCTCTTTTAAGTTGTATACATTTTGGTTGAAGACAAACAAACATTCTAGAGGACCTAGAATAAACATTTGAGGTTTGTTCATAAAGTGATATTCCACATTTAAGCGTTTATTTAGAAAGAGTAAAATTGCATTGTAATACATAGAAGGTAATACTTGTTTAAAAGGGACTTACCGCTATGATTCATGTAATTTCCTCCTTCTAATTGAACATACCGCATATACATCTCTTGTGTTCTGAATTATATTATACAAGTTTGGACCAAGTGGGAGAATGTTAGACTTTTTACAATATGGTCCTACACTTCTCATATAATTATATTTTGGTCCTTATTGATGTGGTCATACGGTTGTGTCTCTTGGGCAGTTGTCTTTGATGGAAAGACAACTGCATATAAGAAAGAGAAGTTTACAGGTCCCCATTGACGCAATTTTTTTATATATTGATTCCCAAAAACCATCACCCAAAATTGCAGTCAGTGGAAGATCCTGTAATTCATAAAGGAGCAAGAAGATCAAAGAACAATTACTATGGCTGGAGGTTTGTCATTTATTTCCGCATATATTCCATGAAGATTTTAAACTGAAATTGATTGTGTTATCAATGAATATTGGAATATGTATGTGTTTTAACATCAAATTGATACCATGAATACTATTAAAACTTAAAACAATGTAAATGAAATATTTAAAATAAAACATGAAACTGATAACCTTGTATTTCAAATAAAAGGTAATTGGTGTCCATAACAGGAGACTTGAAATTCTGAACATGTCATTATAAACCTTTAACATAGAATTGAAATCCAAAAACAATACTTGAAACTAAAGATAATGTAAATTAAATATATAATATAAAACTTAATTGATAAAAAAAAAAAATTTAAATTAAAAACAAGTATTTGAAAGATTTAATGTAATTGAAAATCCTAATAATAAAAACGATACTATTAATATAAAGCATGAAATTTTATACATTAGACTTGAAATGAAAATAGTTTGATGTAAAACTAAAAATTTGAAACTTTACTTGAAACTTTTACAAAATTATTAATACATAATTCAGTTTATTATTTACAAAATTATTTTCCTTATCTTTGAAGAGTCGTGTTTTAAATTAAAAATTATTTAATATTTTTCAATTAAAATTTTATTGAAAAAAGAATAAGTTATATGAAATTTTTAATGCGTTTCTTGACACACTTAACATAAAACATGGAATTATCTAAACTTAATACTAAAAAACTTATATATGAAACACATAACATATGACTTGAAAGCTTTAACGTATAAATAGAACTATTTGTTAACAAAACATTAGATTTGAAACTAATGTCACACTAATTTGAAATATATAAATAAAACTTAAAACCAAGAGCAACATACATGAGACCTTACAACTCAAAACTTGAAACTACAAACATTAAACTTAATATTAGAGGGACTTGATACAAAAGAAGTTAGGTTTGAAACTAATAATACTTACTACTTGAAACTTTTAATATGAATTTGAAACCTAAAAATAATATTTGAAATTTAGAATAGTATATGTGAAATTTATAACGCAAAATATGAAACCAATAATATTTAATTTGAAACTTATTGTAGATGATAAAATCTATCTGGAAGCGAGGAAGAGCTACTGACAACCTTGTAGACATGTAAGGACAAAGAAGAGTGAATGCAAAGGCTTGAGGGACACTAGTGTGATGTCGATCATAGGCACTTCGATGTTCAAGTCAGCACAGTTAAAGGGAATTTAATACCACGGCACGACTTATTGGCATAGAGTGGTTGGGGCACGACTTTACAATGATTTTGGGAGTAAAGTTAGTCGGAACTAGGCTCTACAACGGGGAAATGCGGTGGTTCTTGGGAGCAAGAACTTAGTGAACTAATGAAAGAAGTTGTGATTGAATGAATAATGAGAGGATTGGCTTTTGTTTATATAGTGAGCTAAGGAAGCTTGAGTTATTGTAAAATCAGGTGTTCTCACAATAGAAGTTTGATTAAATAGGAAACTAATAGTGCTAATCTATGTAGAAGTAGGAGTAGAAATACTAGTTCATGTAAGATTAGGAGTTTTGGATGAACTAGGATATGTATAGGACTTAGAGTCCTATTGTGGGAGGAGTGTAAACTGATGGGCTAAAGCCTGAGGTAACATATCCTGTAAAAAGGCCCAACTCATGGAGTGGCCCAAAATTTAGGTTGACCCAATTCGTAGGGTGGCCTTGATAAGAGTGATCAACTTGTGGAGCAGGCTGACTCATGGTGTGGACTAGCTTGTAGAGTAGGCCGGCCCATAGAGCGGTCCTTCTTACAGAATGGATCATCTTGTTGGATGGTCCTCTCACAGGATGAGTTTTGATATGGGCCTAATCGGAGTTGGTTTGTTGCATTGAGCCTGAAGCTTTCGGGTAGACCAGAGTTGGGCTTTTGGCATGAGCCCAATCTAAGTTGAGTTGTGGACTCATGGCATGAAGCCATCTGCTATTGGGCCAACCAGAGTTGGGCCTTGATGTGAAGCCTTTTGCTATTGGGTTAACCGGAGTTGGGCCTTGGCGCGGAGCCTTTTGCTATTCAGCCAGTCGCAGCCCAATACAGATTTTTGCGTCAACACTTAAAATATTACTCTTGAAACCTTAAATTTCAATTTATCATCCATACATTGTAGTTAAAACATAGAAAAACAACATAAAGCTCGTAACATAAATTTTAAACTTTATAGGATTTGATACTTTGAAAATTGGATTTGACACTTACAATGATAATAGTGAAAGCTATAACTCAAATTGAAATCTATGAAGAATATTTGAAATAAAAAAAAAAAAAAAATTTGAAACTCACTATATTATACTGGAAACCTTAAAATTTAAAATTTGTAGTAAAATTTGGTATTATTTATATTACACTTGAAACTTTTAATATTATATTTGATTCTTTTTTAACATATATTTATAATTAACAGTATTAAGAATTATATTTTTTTTAATTTTGAAAAAATAAAATAATTTTTTAATATTATTTTACCTAATTTTTGGGACAATCAATTGCAAGAACAAAAGGGTGGACAAAATCGGATTTGAGTCGGGTTTGACCTGCCTAACTCAACCCAATTCAATTTCAGGTTTGAACAATCACACCCAAAGTCAACCCGACATCATTGGTAACTTGATCCCGTCCTGACATATTCGGGTCAGGTTGAGTGATAATTGGGTTCGGCTTAAGCCTATTTATATATTATTGTACTTCTTTTATCATTCTCTATAGATGTAGAAACTAGAGAATTTATCATATTTGGTGGAACAATCCTTTGGAAATCATTGGAAAATTTGAAGGCATGGTCTGAATTCTGAAAGTTGATGCCCACCAGCTTCATGTTCACCTGAATAAACCAATTATATGCAAATTTTAACATTCATTATCATACCATATATCTAGTTGACTCGAAAATAATTAAGTGACTTACAGAATTAACAAATGGGCTCTCATTTGTATGCTACGACGAATGATCAGTATCTTCAAGATTCTTTTGAAGAGCAAGCACAACAAGAATTATAACAAAGACCAGTGTACAAACAAATATGCTGAAATTGTTCTTAATCCCCAAAACTGTTAGAATCAAGTAAATGAATGTTACGGTCAATTGGACCATATGGAGAAGATTATATTAAGCACCCCAATTTGCCTGCGTGCTTCTCTTGTTGCTGCATTGGAATTTTTTCAGAAGTGAAGTGTAAATTGTCATGCCAAAACCAAACGCTGACAAGATAAATGCAAGAAAAAGGAAACTCCACTTGTTTTTCCCATAAACAATTAGCGTAAATGATATGGATTCTAACGCTAAGAAAATCACTGCCATTGTATGCCTCTCATATTTATCCAAAAAGTCTGAGTACTAATTGGAAAATAGTTTTTTTCTGAAAGTGTCTCAAAAAATAACCCAAGAGGATTGCCGACCACCACCACCAGCAGTCACTAGAACGGCTCATGGTCGGTCGAATCTGACTGACCATACACTAATAAGATAAAAACCCCCTTGATCAATGGACATTTTATTACTTTTCGAAAATTGCTAGGGCTTTCAAAACCTTAGCTATCTATATAAGATAAAAACCCAAAAATTATAAGATAAAATGATTATCTTACTTGGGTAAAGTCTAATGCTAATAGCATGTTACGAAGTTAAATATGGTCAAATATGGTGATAACATGTTATGAAGGATTGGCTTTCTTTTTATTTCTCTATGGTTGTGTTTGCTTCACAGTAATCAACATGGGAATCGAATCTTATCACCCATCCCATGTTTGGTTTCATCAGTTCAGCATGGAATAAGACTTGTTAAGTTGAAGACATGAAACTGTGCGGTTTTGCCTTAAGTTGTGCGACGTCGTATTGGGGAGCTATTGGAGTGAATCCTAATCATTGATTAACTTCAGATCCAATGGCTGAAAAACAACTCTTGGTCAATGGTATATAAAGGAGCAAATAGTGTAAAATATGTAGGTGTGTTCTTCGTGTTTGATAGAGCAAATCTATTTGGGTTTTTTCTTTTACAATCAATCTGTGTAACCTGGTGTGAGTGAGTGATTAGAGAGTTAGTCATTTAAGTGAGAGGGGTTTTGTTCTCAAGATCTTAGAGATTCAAGGGAGAGTTCTCTATGTTGGGTTACGGGAGAGATTTGGTTGTTTGTGAGTGTGAGACGATCTTTGGATATTTGTTTTAAACTCTTGATTCTAATTGATTAATGCAATGAGTTTCTCTGATTCTGGAGTTTAACGTAGATGTAACCTATCCAATCTTGGATAGGTAAATCACGATAAATTTGTGTGTATTGTTGTGGTTTGTTATTGTGTGGTTTTTTGTCTTGATTGTGTGTTAAAGATTAGGAAGATTTCATAACGGGACTCTTATTCTTTAAAAAAGTGTGGAATGTCATCCATTAGCAGTATTGGACTAATAAAATGTCTAACTTAACCCTCTCTAATTTTATTTTTCCATTTTACCCATAAGAAAATATTAATTATTAAAATAATCAAACATATTTACTATTTTTTTTTCCACTGTTGGTGCCACTGACAGAAATAGCCACTAACTGCCGAAAAAGTCACTGCCGAGGAATTTCCTTCACGTTTCTGGTGTCACTGCCAGTAGGTGGACGACCAGAGCTCAAAATCTACTGATCTGGGCAGATCTCGACGGCCAAAAGCCATCATAATTACGTCATGTTCGGTGGCATTTTGTCACGGCCACGACGCATGCCATCACTTTGCTGACTGTTGGCGACTAGGATTTGCCTATATAGATAAATTGTCGGCCACTCATTCTCCACGTGCTGGCAGTGATGCTGGAAAAGCAGCGGGAAGTCACCGGCCGACAACTTTGACCAGCGTTGACAAGCTTAAGAATTTTGAAAAATATTTAATCTTTTTTAACTATTTTGAAAATTTTGAAACTTATAAAATTTTGAGATTTTTAATTATGTAAAGAATAAAATTTATATTTATTAAATAAAGTTAATTAGGGGTATTTTTGCCCAGAAAAATAAATAATATTTCATTCCTTCAAGATTCTTTTCTACAAGCAAACAATGCAATCCCCTTCCTTTCCTTACTAATTTTTCTATTCCACTGATTTCTATTCTTAATGCATATTCCCTTCAAGTACCAAACGTGGCCTATGTACCTTTCACACTGAATAAGACCCAAACGCATACAATTAATATAAGAAAGAAAAAAGTAAATTAACACCCATTCTAATAAGTAATTCAACTGATGTAAATGGTCAACTATTAATGAATAAAAATCATGCTCGCATTTATAACAATTGATTAATTGACATCTCAATTATTAGCTACCAAAATATTTTTTTGAAGAATTTAGATAACACAATGATAACTATTATTCCTTGAATTCTTAATTTGCTAGGAATTTACTTAATAATTAGTACTTAAGACATTATATGTGTACCCTACCCACCCAGGTTTTTGAAATAAAAAAATCCTATTCCTTGAATTCTTAATTTGCTAGGAATTTACTTAATAATTAGTACTTAAGACATTATATGTGTACCCTACCCACCCAGGTTTTTGAAGTAACAAAAATCCTATTCCTTAAATTCTTAATTTGCTAGGAATTTACTTAATAATTAGTACTTAAGACATTATTGTTTTTGAAATAATAAAAATCCTCTTACTATTAAAAACTGTTATGTAAGTGACCCATTAACTGTTACTTAGTTATAGGCAGTTACAATCCACTTCCATTAGGAAGTGGATGTAACTTGAGGTAATCACCTCAATAACCACTTAGTTATAGGCAGTTACAATCCACTTCCATTAGGAAGTGGATGTAACTTGAGGTAATCACCTCAATAACCACTTGGAGTCCTAAGTGATGATTATATAACAAGGGATTAGTTTCCCTAATTGTGAGTTTGAGAAAAACACCTAGAAATCCTAAAGTGAATTAAATGAATTGAGTCCTTTGTGGAAGTGAACAACAATGACAAGAATTACACTAGACCCCAATGAAGGTATGTAAATAATTATTCCGTATTTTACAGAATAATGATGATGATGATCTGTAAATTTAGTCTACAATGTTAGTGAGCCATTAGATCTTATACACTATTCAAGTTAATAAATATTTACCTTATTACCCTTCTGCCATTTAGTTTAACACCTATGACTTTATTGTATGAAAATTTATGTAATTTTTAGAATGTCAAGGGAAATTTCATTATTTAATCAAACCTACGAGAGATTTGTTATTAACTCTTTTATCAATCTTATAAGAAATATGAGTTCTAAAAATAAATATACAAGATTCATAACATATATCCATTCACTTATTATCAATGGTGTATCATATTACCTAAAATTATATAATGCATGCTCATCCTTCTATTGATTACTTTTAACAAAATATTACTCTTAGGGCCCGTTTGGATCGGGTTTAAATTTTTTAACAAGGGTAATATTTGTTTAATTTAGCAGATTACCATGTTTGACATTTTTGTAAAAAAAATTTATGGGAAAAAAAGATGACAAACAGTGCTCAAAGGGGGGTAAATTGCCGGGAATATTTATAACTCATAAGGGGCAGTTATTAAAACGTTACCGGGTAATCATAATTTCTGTCCAATCTTGCCCCTAAACAGTATATTATGCAGATGAAAATATCCTTGGCTTGGTTAATAATTACAAAACACCCAATTTGTAAAATGACAAAACACCCCCCCGCCACAGTGCCAGATTCTGGCCACCACAGCCGGAATCTGGTCGAAATATGCCGTTACGACTTAGAGTGGTCAAATCTGACCGTTTATTCACCGATCTGGCATTTTCCGGTCAGATCCATCATGGATCTGGCTAGAAAAGGCCAGATCTAACTGTCGACGGTCGAAAAAGGCCAGATCTGGTGGTCAGATACGGCCAAAGAGTTGGCAATTGTTAATCGTTAACGACGACCATTTCTGTGGCCGTCACTGATAGCCAGATCTGGCCTTTTTCACCCAGATCGGTGAATAAACTACCATTTTCGGTCGTTTTTAGGTTGTTGTGACGATTCCGACCACCACTGACAGTGGTTGCCGGAATCTGCAACTATAGGTGGGTGGTGTTGTTTTTGTTAATTTTTAAACTTTTCTTTTCTAGGGGTGCTTAATTAAGTTAATAAACTTAAGGAGTCTAAAAGTAATTAAAAAAATAGAATAGTATTTCCCAAAATAATTAAACAAATAAGTATTCTGGGAATAGGATAAAGAATAAGGTTTCAAATAATAAAACAAACAAGCCCTTTATTATTTATATCTAGTAATCATCTAAATGACATTTTAGTAAAAGATATTTCAAGACATCTGTTATTACTATCAACCAAACACATTAATTATTAATACATCACAATTGAACCAAGTACAATAATAATTTAAACCCGGTAATCTACAATGTAATCTTTTTTTCCGGTAATCTTATTACTAAGATAAAAAAACATTATATGATCCAAACGCCCTCTTAATATCATTGATTTATCTAACGGATGACAAATTATAGTAGCTCTCTGCAAATAACATTAACATTTATTTTTGTTGACACATATGATCTATTATTTGCATGCCTTTAGGGATCATATGCTATCTTCTAAAGTGGTCATTCCCGATTGTCATTAACATTTGTTCATTCCTGATGAACCGGGATGACCAGGATGGTTTAGGCATGACTTGACTTTAGGATGACTAGTAGAAAATTTCGTCATGTTTAAGTTACCTGTAAAGGCAAGCAAACAAATTAAAAAAAAAAAAAAAAAAAATTAATAGACATACTCCTCATGATTTTAAAAAATATCAACAAAACCATTGTCATTAGAATATTCTCATTATTAGCTAGCTCTTAATGGTTTGATTTCTTATGATTTGTAAAATTTCAGTAATAGTCATTGTCTTATGAAAATTGACTTGAACATAAGATTGTCATTTACATTAATATGCATCCTAATTGTAATTTTACTAATTAAAACAAACCATTTGTTAAAAAAAAAAAAAATCATAATTAAGATATATATCATAACGCCACATGATATCATTATTACAAAAAATAGTATAAATGTATATATATTTAGAGAGAGAAAGAGAGAGATAGAAAGAGAAAGTACTAACCGCTTAGATTTCTCTCAACAAGAGCTACCAATGGAGGAAAAAGGAGAGTGATAGTGAAGAGGAAGAAACAAATAAGTAAGCGAGAAATACTCACATTGCTTGCCATATTTGCTTTTCTACTTTTATATGTAATAGCTTAGAGATGGTATTGTCTACACACACACACACACACACATATATATACATAAACAGGGGTGGAGGGAGGGGGGTCAAAGTGGGTTAGTTGACCCTCCTTAACTTTGAAAAATTATCAAAATTCAAATATATATAAAATTAATTTTTAAATTCATCAAATATATCAAATTAAATTATTAGTTTTCACAAAAAATCCCACAAATTCATTTAAGAAACTATATATATTATTTAATTGTACAAAGAACATAATGAAGAAAGTTTATATATCTTTTCATATATTTTATCATTTCTAAAATTTGTTTGTTAAATTAAATTACTGTCAATTGTTTTATATATATATATATATATATATATATATATATATATATATATATATATAGCGAGAGAGAGAGAGAGAGTAGCTTACAACTCACCGTCATGGCCGCTCACTTAAATTACGAATGCTCAAATAAAGAATCAAATCTGAGACCGTGTGCCTATTCATACTATCTCCAATTCGTTCTAACCATCTAGACTATCCACATATGGGTTATATCAAAATATTAAACTTAGGAAAAAAAGATAAATATGAAAAATATGTAGTTTGATGCATTATTTTAAGGGTCGAAACATAAAAGTGAAATTACAACAAAAGTTATAATATTTTACTATAAAAGCTAGATAAATCTTTGAATATTTTATTAATAGAAATTTTATTATAGTTTAATTTGGAGGTGGTGTTATTTGTGCTTGCTTAATAACTTGTTTATTAGTAAATTTTCTTAATTTTGTTTTACCCTCATTAAAGTATTATATATTTATTCTATATCGTCAAACATAATCATAAATATATTAATTATAAAGAGCTTTATAAATAAATACTCATATTTTTGTATAACTTATACCTAATATATTATTTATTATAAATTTATTTATAATTATATTATTAAGTTTAATAAACGTCTTGACCCCGTAAAACGAGTGTCTGGCTACACCTGTATATAAGTAAAGCAGCCGTGACTTGAATTTCATTATGCTTTACAAAATCAAAGCACTAATGAGTAATGACACTAAGTGGATTAATTTGATTCTTCCATTGACAGAGATTGATTACGTGTCACAGGAAACCATAGATTTGGGGAAATTTAATATGAAATTTTAATTACTATTCCAATTGATAGAGATTGATTAGCTGTCATAAATAATACTATATTCATTACCACTTGTAACGTCTTAGACATTATATTATATTCATTTAGATATACTTACCTGTTATGAGGGGTTTCAAAAATATCATAAAATCCATCTGTTTTAAGATATCTAAATAATTACGAGTATATAAGAGATTTAATCCTTAATAATTTAGAACAAAACTAGATTCTCTTTCGTTATTAATGAATAAAAGCATATATGATTTGTAAGGTTCTATTGCTTTGGGATTTCCTACTAAAATTTGTTGATTTTTTTTTTGTCTCTAATTCCTTATTGATGCTTGTTGGATTTCTAAAGGGTCTGTTTTTTACCGTTAATTTTTTTCCCTACAACATTATATATATCTGTTGATGCTCGTTTTCGGCACCAACCAATTGTCACGTGGGTGACACTATTTGGTGAATTAATGCACGTAACAATAGATGTGTCAAGTGAAATAAATGAAAAGAGGCTTTTAAAGTGGTTCGGATGCTAAGGTAGCAAGTCCTACGTCCACTGATTTGTATTGATGGTGGTGTGGGTCGGTCGCGCTGGACCGACGTACATAAGAGTTAACAAAAGTAATATGTTTTTTGCTTTTACAAGAGAGAGAGTTATTTTTTGGTAATGAATGGCCGAATCCCCTAATGGAGAGGTCTTCTTCATTTTATATCAAATTGAAGCGTGTAATCATCATTAAATCCATGGGTTGGTGTGATTGTCAGGATATAATCCGGCTTCACGTCCCATTTTCCTTTTTCCAAGCTGACTTCGCACGACTTGCTGCAGAGAAATGGACGCGTGTGAGCTCCATGTTATTTTGCAGGTCTGACATGCGCACATTGTCCTGACGGGGGCAGGTTACTCCTGACGTGACTTTCCCACGTCAGCCCTTTATTTTCCCGTGCATAACAGAAGCCCCCTAGTTTTTAAGGTTTGTGGAACGAGCCTTGGAAACTAAGTCACATCAAGGCTGTCGCTCCGACCTGGATGGGGTGAGCTCGGCTCAAGACTCGCAGCGAACACGATCTCGCGTGATCCTTTGCCTAAGCGACCTGACAATCTTCATCCTAGCGACCTGGATTTGACGGACGCTCCTTTCTGTACCTTTGAGGTTCAACGAACCTCGGCTCGCTACTGTCAGGGGCACTCGGAGGAGATGACGGTGTTGTCGACACATTAAATGCGCGTGCATGATGACCCGCGCCCGTTTGACAACATTAACTGCGTGACACATTTGAAACGGCAACCCTTATTACCGCATTTAATGCGACGTGGGTTTGAGATGACGCCCCTCTTCACGGCATTTAATGCGACGTGGGGCGCATTTAATGCGGGAGCGAGGGAACTGCCGTTTCGGTTCCAAGGGGTGGTAACCGTCGATTCGCTATCCATATAAAAACTTTGCGTTTTTCAGATGAGGCCACCGAGACTTCTTTCGCTTCGAGTGATAAACCTTCGCAAACCCTGAATCATTCTCTCCCGATCGACGCTTTTCAGGCAACCAGGACGAGTTTCGGCCCCGGCTCCATATACTACAGGGTAAGATTCTCTTTTCTTTTTGTTTGCTTTTTTCTCTTTTTTTTTTTTTTGTTGGTGGTTTGGTTGAACCATGGCGTGGGGTCTCCCGGTGTTTCACCGGAGTCGCGACACCGCTATTGGTTTCGAGCCGTGGATGGCGGCTTGAACCACCGCTAGGTTTTAAGCATTTGTCCCTTGCCGCCGCACGGGACGAACACAAAGGCCTAAATGACCGTGTCTGCCGATGTTGCAGACGAAATGGAACCGTCAACATCCAGGCCCGAGGCAGGAGCCTCAGTCCCTCGCGGGGAGCTCCCGAGGACGCAGCTCTCGATGTCTACTCGGTTCTCACCTCCGAGGAATATGCTAGAATAAAGAGGCAGTTCGACATCCGCTCGGAGGTGTACCTCGACTACGCTAGGTCGTCACGGCGCCAAGCTGATGGCCTTGCCGCGATCTCTAAAGAGATCTTCAAGGGTGGAGGGAGGATTCCCTTCCATCCTTTCATCAGGTCGGTCCTGGATCATTTCGGGATCGCACCGATGCAGTTGACGCCAAACGTGTATGTCATTGCTGTTGCGATGTACATCGCGTGCTGCGAAAACGACTTGGGAGAGCCATCAGCAGTGGAGCTCGGTGTTGCCTACTACCTGAAGAAGAGTAGGGATAAGGATTCGTACTATCTGTCTCGGCGACCTACAATTGTCGCGGGGATACACAGCTATCCTAGCAAGCGCGGGGCCTACGAGACAAAGTTTTTCTTTTTCTGTTATAACGGTCACTGCCATTTTCAGGATCCAAGTAGGTTTCTCTTCGCTGGGTTCGTTATTTGCTCGCACGATCATTATTAACGACCTGTTTCTTTTGCAGTTAACAGAACGACCAGCCAAAACTTACTCGCTGACCCAAGCAGGCTCGTATCTTTCGGGGTATTGGACGAGGAACAACGGGACGCGAGGAAGCTCGTGACAACCGCGAACCTGCGGAAGTACGGTTTTTTCACCGACAAGGCGTCGTTGGAACCTCTAGAAGGTAAGTTATGCTGATTTCTTTCTGGTCGTAGAATAAATTCCCTTTCTGACGAGCTTAAATACAGAGACCATGCCCCCAAAGGAGTCCGGGCAGTCCCGCCGAGCGCCATTTGTTTTCCCTCGCTCGAGGAGTGAGAGGGCAGCCGCCTGCCAAGCCATTTGACCATTCGGTCACAAGCCGTGCAGCTGCGCCTTCCGCGAGTCCGAGGTCACATGCGGCGACCAGGACAGAGTCTGAAATCGAATCCGAGGAGGAACCTCTGAGGACGCGCCAAGAGTCTAGGAGGTCGGGCAAAGAGCCCGTGAGCGAGGCGGTAACTGGCGACAAGGCAAGGGCAAAGGACGCTGCTGCGGGACTCGTTGGGAGTCGCCCAAGACTCGCAGCCTGACCAATTGTTTATGGCCTGCTCGAGTGCGAGCTATCGGAGTCGTACGGCGAGTTTGCAGACGCGGGCGACGACCTGATGGCCACGTCGTTCCAGCATCTGAGCAAGGTAAGCCAGCTGTACTTGAAATTTCATTTTGGTCTATTTCTAACTCATATCCTGCTCGCAGGGGTTGCTTGCGATGAGGATGTCCATAGAGAAGATGCGGCTGGGGGCCGCAAAGGGGACGAGCGACCTGCAAGAGGAGGTCGCGAAGCTGAAGCAAAGTTTGGAGTCCGCTGAGGCGGAGAGAACCCAAGCGTTCGATGCAGCGAATAGGTATCTGAACCAAAAGGACGCTGCTCAGCGAACAGTGGACTTCCAGAGGGCGGAGCTCGATCGTCGTGCGGAGGAAGTTAGAGAACTTCAAAGGACAACCGCCAGGCTCTCTAAGGAGGTCGGAGAAAAGGACCAGGAGCTTCAGGCGACCTTCGAGCGGGCCTAGCGAGCTGAAGAGGATAGGCAGGCCTTCGAGCAGGAAAGGCTAGCCCTTGAGGCCGAGCTCCAGGAGAGTCGGGCGAGAGTCGCTTCTCTGCCTGATGAAATACAGAATCAGTCCGAGGAAATGGAGGAGAAGGCCGCGGACTGGGCTATCGGGTCCATCTACACCCTACGAGCTAGGAACCCGGATTTGGACACATCCGACCTCTCGGAGAGTTGGCAGGCGACCTTGCGAGTCATGGCCGAGGAGGACGACCTGTGCCGCCGCCTGCCCAAGGACCCACTGACGTAGGCTCGCTCTCGAAGGATCTTCCCGACCAGCCTTAGGCGAAATGAATCGTCCTTATTGTAATCGGGTTTTCGGACTCTTTTTGTTTATAAATGAATGAAATCTTTTCGATTTACAGTTCGCTCTTTTCGTATATTATGTGCGCAATTAACAATTTGCGATTTACATAGGCAATTGTTTACTAATTTTTACATGCGAAGTAACACATACGAAGCTTTGAAGCTAATAAAGTAATACTTAAAAAGAAATTAACAAAATGAGAACTGTGTTCAGGATTACTGATAGTACGGCCGGAGGTGCTCGGCATTCCAAGCTCGGGGTACTTTGGAGCCATTCAATCTTTTGAGATGGTAGGTCCCCGGTCTGATTACTTTGTCGACCCGGTATGGACCTTCCCAGTTAGGCCCTAGTACCCCCGCACTTGGCTCTCTGGTTCAGAGGAGAACTTCCTTTAGCACAAGGTCTCTGACCTGGAAGTCTCTTCGCTTGACCTTTGAGTCGAAGAATATTTTTGCTCGCTGTTGGTAGGCCGCTATCCTTAGCGAAGCCTTGTTGCGGTGCTCTTCGACCAGATCCAAACTTGCTCTCATTAGCGCTTCGTTTCCGTCCTCACTGTACAAGTCCCTCCGAAGAGACTCAGTTCCAACCTCTACAGGGATCATTGCTTCACAGCCGTAGGCTAGCGAAAATGGAGTTTCCGAGGTGGAGGTCCTTGGAGTTGTCCTGTACGCCCACAAGACTTCGGGGAGGTCGTCAGCCCAATTTCCTTTGGCTGCCCCGAGCTTGGCTTTCAGAGTGTGCTTGATGGTCTTGTTGACTGCTTCAACTTGGCCATTCGCCTGCAGTCTGGCGACTGAGGCAAATTTTTTATGAATGCCCAGCTCGTCGCAGAATTGCTTGAACTCCTCATTATCGAATTGTTTTCCATTGTCTGAGATAAGGGTGTGAGAAATTCCGTAGCGGCATACTATATTCTTGAAAACGAAGTCCTTCAGCTTTCTGGTCGTGATCGCGGTTAACGGCTCGGCTTCGACCCATTTTGTGAAGTAGTCTACCGCGACCACGGCATACTTGACCCCTCCCTTTCCAACCGGCATGGGGCCGATGAGGTCGATCCCCCACATGGAAAATGGCCGAGGGGGCTAGTCAGTAGTGATCGCTCGTGAGATGGGGCCTCGCGGGATGTTCGCGAACCGCTGACACTTGTCGCATCTCTTGACAAAGTTGTGCGCATCCTCCTGGATTCGGGGCCAATAGTATCCCTGGCGAACAATCTTGTTTGCAAGAGACCGAGCTGTTGTGTGGTTACCGCAGATCCCCTCATGAATTTTCCTCATGATGTAGTCTGCTTCTTCGTTGGTCACACATCGGAGGAGCGGGGCACTGAATCCTCTCCTGTATAGCTAATCCCCGAGGAGCGTGAAACGAGCAGACCTTACTCGTAGGACCCTTGCCTCGACTTTGTCGCTGGGCAAGGTCCCATCCTTGAGGTACTGTACAATGGGAGTCATCCGAGTAAACTGGTGAACCTCGCTTCACTCACTGTTGGCCTGGAAACTGATAGTTGGAGCATTGACAAAAGCGCACGAATGCTATCGGGGTGCCAGCCTCTACCCAGTGACAAGGCGATCTTTGCCAAGGCGTCCGCTATTGAGTTGCTCTCCCTAGGGATCTGAGCGATCTCAAAGTGCTTAAACGACCCCAAAGAGACCTTAGCTTCTTTCAGGTAGCGGACCATGTTCTCTTCCTTAGCTTGGTACTCCCCTAGGATCTGGTTGACGACCAGCATAGAGTCGCTATAAATACTGATCGCGGTTGCACCCATTTCTTTGGCGAGTCGCAACCCAGCGAGCAGAGCTTCGTACTCGGACTCATTGTTGGTCGCTTTAAACCCGAACCGGAGAATACCATGGATTCGGATCCCCTCGGGACTCACCAGGAGAAGACCCGCACCGGCTCTTTTCCTGTTCGATGACCCGTCGACGTAGAGGTTCCATGTCGACAGGTTCTGGATAGTTTCTTGCCCGACTTCGCTAGACTGTTGCTCGCTTGGGAGATAGGAAAATTCCGAGATGAAGTCTGCAACGCCTGCCATTTGATAGTCGACTTGGGCGTGTACCTTAAGTCGAACTGGCTCAACTCCATGGCCCATTTGAGCAGTTTACCCGAGGCCTCCGGTTTCTGGAGGACCTGCCTGAGAGGGTAACTCGTCATTACATTGATTGTATGGGCATGGAAGTAAGGTCGCAGCTTTCTGGACGCGACCAGCAGGGCAAAAGCTAGTCGCTCTATTTCCGGGTACCGCATCTCGGCATCCGATAGACGCTTACTTGCATAATATAGCGGCCACTGAACCTTTTCCTCTTCTCGTACTAAAGCTGCACTGACCGCGAACTGAGACACGGACAGGTAGATGAGCAGGATTTCTTGTGGAAGAGGTTTAGAGAGGAGTGGTGGCTTCCCAAGATGCTATTTTATACTCTGGAATGCCTGCTCGCATTCGGAAGTCCACTCGAACTTCTTATTGGCTTTCAGAACATTGAAGAATGGTAAACATCGGTCTGTTAGCCTCGATATGAAGCGACTAAGTGCCGCTATTCGCCCGTCCAGACTCATGACCTGCTTTTTGCTGGTCGGACTTTCCATATCGAGTAGGGCTTGAATCTTTTCGGGGTTTACCTCTATGCCTCGCTGATTTACCATATATCCTAGGAACTTTCCTGATGATACTCCGAATGAGCATTTGAGAGGGTTCAACTTACGTTGTCAGAGTGGAGTATGTCAAACATCTCGGCGAGATGCGAAATATGATACTGTAGGGCGGTACAGGGAATTGACCTAGCATGTCGTCCACATAGACCTCCATTGTCCTCCCGATCTGGTCGGAGAACATTCGGTTGACCAACCTCTGGTAGGTCGCACCTGCATTCTTGAGGCCGAAGGGCATGACTTTGTAGCAGTATAGCCCCCGGTCCGTGATGAAGGTCGTATGCTCCTCGTCTGGCTTATACATCGAGATTTGGTTGTATCCCGAATATGCATCCATGAAGCTTCACAGCTCGTGCCCCGAGGTGGCGTCAACGAGCCGGTCGATTCTTGGGAGGGGGAAGCTGTCTTTCGGGCAAGTTTTATTCAGGTCGTTGAAGTCTACGCAGTCCGCCACTTGCCATTTGGCTTGACCAGATCGGGTTAGCAACCTGTGCGGGTAGAGCCTCGCGAATAGACCCATTGCGGAGAAGGTTCTCCACTTCTGATTTTAATGCGGCGTACCGCTCCGGATCCATTGCTCTTCTCTTACGCGGCGGTTTAGCTTCTTCACCGCCGACGTTCGGAGTGGCAAATAACGTTCGGGCTGATCCCAACCATGTCTGCATGCGACCAGGCGAACACATCAACGTTCTCCTTTAAGAAGCTTACTAGCTCGGAGGCGAGCCCTGAGGTTGAGACAGCTTCCGATCTTTAGCGTTCGGCTCGGCTCGCTCTTTTGGATCAACCGAAACTTCAGACAGATCCTCAACCGGGCCGCTCGGGGGGATTTTCTGGACTCGCGGATCTATGTTATCCTCTGCCGGACCAGGCTGTGGCTCGGTCCGGCTGATCGCCATAGCATGGCGGGGTGCACATCGCGTAATGCCCTTTCCTTTGTCGGCCATCTGGACCGATTTTACATAGCATTCGCGAGATGCGCTCTGCGATCCGCTTACCTCCCCTATCCCCGTTGGAGTGGGGAACTTCATTTTGAGGTGATAGATGGAAGTGACCGTCCCCGAAAGTTCTCGGTGAGGTCGCCCTAAGATTCCATTGAATGGGCGATCCCACGACCAAGAATTCAGTAACCCTAGTCACCTCGTCGTAGTGCGCCAGAGAGTGTATCCGGGAGGCCTTATTGTTCCATTCGGGGATCGAGGTGATCCCCTCGTGGGCTGTCATGTGAGAGGCATCGAGGCCGGCTTCAGGTCGGCCTCGACCAGGTTCATTCTATCGAAAGCGGATTTGAACAGAATGTTCACAGCGCTTCCGTTGTCCACAAGCATTCTGCAGACATTATGACACCCTATCAGGGGGGTGATTACCAGAGCATCCTCGTGAGGATGGTGCAAGCGAGCTGCCTCTTTCTCACAAAAGGTGATCGGTTCCTCTTTTCGAGCTTTTTGAGGTCGCTGCGAAGTGTTCATTACCCTAATCGGGTCGTGGCGAGCCTTCGAGCATACAGCCTTCTGCGCTCCTCGCGTGTTTCTGCGAGGTGCGGACCTCCAAAGATTATATTAACACTGTCGTACCCGCTGCGATCATGACGCTTTTTCTTTCGCTCCCCTTGATTTTCTTTTGGGGAGTCATCAATGTACTCCTTGAAGTGCCCCTTCTTGATGAGCTCTTCGATAGCCTGCTTTAGAGCTCGGCACTCATCAGTGAGGTGCCCATTATCCCGATGGTAACGGTAATACTTTTTGCTATTTACGGCCGTAGAGGGGGTTTTCATGGGAGCCTCAGCTCACCGAGCGGTGGCCTCCTCGGATTTATCGAGAATTACAGATACGGACACATTCAACGGAGTATATTGGGCCCCGTCGCAATCGCGACGAGGAACAGGAGCATAGGACTTTCTCTGCTCGTAGCGGGGTTTTTTCCCTTTTCGCTGATCGGCAGTATCTCCCTTGCGATCAGCTGGCCTGTTATCTCCCCGACCAGGGCGTACTGCTGGATGTGCCGTGATCGCGACGGCGGAGTGCCGCCAGTGAATTCTCTATCCGGAGATACTTTTCTGCCAGGTTATAGAACCTGGTGAGGGAAATGTCGTCCTCAGCCTGCAGTTCTTTCCACAGGTCGGTTTGCGGGAGAACTCCAGCTATTATAAGAGTTCGGATGGACTCTTCTGGTGCGTGAGCCACTTTGTTGAGTTCCCTGTGGGAAGCGATCGATGTAAGACTGCAGGGATTCGTCTCTCTCTTGCCTTATATTGCTGAGGTAGCTCAAAGGCATTGAAAATTTCCGGTTGGCTTGGAAATGCCGGAGGAACGTCGTGCTCATCTGAGGCCACGAACCGATAGATCCCGCTGGGAGCGACCTGAACCAACGCTTGGCATGAGAGGTCAGTGTCACGGCAAGCGGCATTTCGCAAGGTCCGAAACCTGGTGGAGCTCCATCAGGTCGTTGAACTCATATAAATGATCCTGCGGATCGTAGTTTCCATCAAACGGCCGCATATCTGGCATTCTGAACCCTGGTGGAAGTGGAGCAGCTAGTACTTCAGGAGAAAATGGGGATGTAGAGGCGACTGCGCTTTGCTCGTTTCTTGCTCCCTTAGCCTATCCGAGCTGCCGGAGCTCCTCAATCTGCGGTAAAGGAGCCAAATGGGGGTTGTTTTCACCCATGCGAGCCCGGCCTTCTCGGTTGCGGTTCAGGAGAGTTCGGAGGTCGGATTCCTCCTCACCTCGGCCCGTATTTCCAGCCGCGCTCGACACACGCTGACTAGAGGCGCGTGAAGGTGACGGATAGCGCGGGGCGTTTTCACGACCCTCGTGGTGGTACGAACCGCCCCGCGAGGTGTGGAGGCCATCCGCACGAGAACGATGGGGATCGTTCTGCTGGTGGTGATCGGAATCATCGCGCCCAAAGATTTTCGGGCCGGGTTTGCTTGCGACGTGGCATGGGACAGCTCGGGATTTACTTTTTCGCCGAGTCTCAGCTTTGCCGATACCCTGCTCGGGGCGCCTTTTGTACTTGCTGGCCCTTGGGAGCCCGTAGGCTTATTTACGCGCTGCAGTGCTCGCGGCACGGGCTATTTGCCCTAGCGCTTTGCGCGACATACGGGCGTTTTTGGCGGTTGCACCTGCACCGCCGTCATGCGACGACATGCCTTGGTCCGCACGGTCCAACCTCGGTTGACCAGTCTGGAGAGTATTGTCAAACCTCTCCGAGGTAGCTTCGAATAGCGGTCCGCTTCTGGAGTTGAGGGGTATTCCCAACAGCATTTTGCGAAACTGGAGGTATGTTGGAAGGGGTGCCCCTCTGGGCTGGGGGGACTCCTTCAGCATGTTGATTCCCCTGCTCAGGTTCAGATTGGCGGGCCATTGTAGCTGTAAGACCAGTAGGTCAAAGGTTTCCCTGATGAAGGATACACACTAAATCAGGCACTCATTCTAGCGCCAAACTGTTGATGCTCGTTTTCGGCACTAACCAATTGTCACGTGGGTGACACTATTTGGTGAATTAATGCACGTAACAATAGATGTGTCAAGTGAAATAAATGAAAAGAGGCTTTTAAAGTGGTTCGGATGCTAAGGTAGCAAGTCCTACGTCCACTGATTTGTATTGATGTTGGTGTGGGTCAGGTCGCGAAGCGGACTGACGTACATAAGAGTTAACAAAAGTAATATGTTTTTTGCTTTTACAAGAGAGAGAGTTATTTTCTGTAATGAATGGCCGAATCCCCTAATGGAGAGGTCTTCTTCATTTTATATCAAATTGAAGCGTGTAATCATCATTAAATCCATGGGTTGGTGTGATTGTCAGGATATAATCCGGCTTCACGTCCCATTTTCCTTTTTCCAAGCTGACTTCGCACGACTTGCTGCAGAGAAATGGACGCGTGTAAGCTCCATGTTATTTTGCAGGTCGGACGTGCGCACATTGTCCTGACGGGGCCAGGTTACTCCTGACGCGATCTTTCCCACGTCAGCCCTTTATTTTCCCGTGCATAACAATATCAAACAAGAATTATCGTATGAAATAATTGTATTACTTTGCAATATTTTATACCTAAGACGGTTAGATTTATATCATTTTTTTTTTCAAATTAAAGAGAACCAAGCCATCAAAGTAATACTGTAATTATGGATATCTTTTAAGGCTAAGGGAAATATTTCAATATTGATTACCAAGTTAGGTGCATCCTTTGCTAAAAAAATGTTTTAGTGGGTGGGTCTGAAATCGCTTGTTCTGAAAAAAGTCCTTATGGGTGTGCGCTAGTGATATCATTACATTTATTAGTGGGGGGTTATTACTTAAATCACTTTTTCTAAAAAAAAGTCCTTCTGGGGTGTGCACTAGTGAATAGTGATATCATTACATTTATTAGTGGCCGGTTACTACTTAAATTCGTCACGGGATATTTCTTAAGTGAATTTTTTATTTTTTATTATTTGGATTTTTAATTTTTCAATTTTTATAATTTATGTCTCAAATTTTTCAGATTTTTTTATTCTTATTTCAAAATTTTAGATTTTTTTTTTCCATGTATAGTAATGTTATTGGATTGAATAAACCTAATTATATTTATATATTATTCAATTTTAAACAACTGGTATAAAAACCATAATAAACCTTAACTAGTTAACCTTAACACTTTTGAGCCGTTAAGTGTCTTCTCATTAAGGGGAAAAAAAAAAAAAAAATTCCGCATAATCATAATAGTTCATAATAATATAAACATTTAATTAAGGGTTATTTTTGTTGGAGGACATCTGTTTTAAAAACTAAAGAAAAGGATGCAAGTTTCATTTTTATCAATAAACCAACACTTTTATCAATTGAAGAATTTTTTTTTTTTTCACTTTTTATCAATAAGTGGAGACGTTTTTAGAGACATATTGTCAAAGTGTTATTTCATTGATAAAAAATGTCCATTTATTAACATAAATGAAACTTTTGTCATCTTTCTTATAATTTTAAAATAAGTGTCTCCAAAGAGAATAACCCTCTAATTAATAGTAAAAAATCTTTTTCTTTTTCAAAGTAGGATAGATTTTGTTTATATGTTCCCAACACATCAAAATAGCAATCTAATGTTCTTATCAACATGTAACAGAAGTCTAACAATATATTAAAATATTATCTCCACTTATAGCTTCTCATCACTGTTGAATCCAACTTCCCATTATTCTATTATTTAATTATTTTTTTGCACCCACTAAATTAATTATTTGAGAATGAGTAAATTAGAAAAAAAGTAAAAGAGACTAGAAATAGAACTGTAAATTAAAATATGATCTCTAGTTAGAACTTCCTTTATGGGTTGAACCTAACAATTTCCCATTATTCTAAAGACGAAAAAAGTTGAATTTAAACTTATTATAGGTGAAAGATTTAACAATTAAAATTTAAATCACGCGTGAAAGAAATTTTGGGCCAAATGGTTCCCCTTTTTAATTTCAGTTTCTTCTTGGAAAATACAGCGTTCATTCACTAATCAATTTGTGTCACTACAAGAAATAGGGTTTTGTTTGGTGGCAGAGCATTTCTTGTCACTAAAGGGTTTTGCACCCCTAGGTTGAATCCAACTTCCCATTATTCTACTATTTAATCATTTTTTTGCCTCTACTAAATCAATTATTTGAGAATAATTAAATTGAAAAACAATTAAAAAAGACTAGAAATAGAACAATAAATTAAAAATATGATCTCCACTTAAAACTTCCTTTACGTGTTGAACCCAACAATTTCCTATTTTTCTAAAGACACATGAGTAAAGATGCTATGACTTGAATTACACTAAGTAGATTGAGTTGATTCTTCCACTGATAGAGATTGATTAGCTGTGATGGGAGACCATGGACTTATGGAAATTTAATATGAAATTAACTTTATTACTATTACAATTGTAGACTAGTGCGGCATTGGTCATAAATACTATTATATTCATTACCACTTGAAACGTTTTAAGCATTATATTATATTCATTATATAAACTGTAAAATATACTTACCTTCCATGAGGTTTAAGAAAAATAATTGTACCACCCTAAGGTTTAAAAAATATCATAAAATCCATCTGTTTTAAGAGATATAAATAATTAGGAGTATATATGTGATTTAACCCTTAATAATTTAGAAGAAAACTATTCTCTTTCGTTATTTGATGGACTTAATGAACAAAAGCATATAAAATTTGCAAGGTTTGATTGCTTTGGGTGACTTTGTGCTTGTGTTGATTTCATATATATATACATATATATATTTTGTGTGTGTGTGTGTAATTTTTGTTTTACCCTAAAGTATTTTTTCGCTACAATATCATATATATCAAACGAGAATTATCAAATGAAATAATTGTATTACTTTTGCAATATTTTGTGGCTAAGAAAGTTAGATTTATATCATTTTTTTCTTTCAAAATAAGGAGGATCAATATATACAAGTAAGATTTAGGGTATCTTTTAAGGTTAAGGGAAATATTTCAATATTGATTACCAAGTTACGTGCATCTGCTACCAAGAAATTGTTTTAGTGGTGAGTTTTACTTAAAGAGTAAACGACATGTTCCCGCCTAAGGTTTGGCGAAATGGTAAGTTTCCACCCTTGGTTTCATAAATTCCAGATTTCCATCCTTCAATTAACTGAAAATTAATTAATTTAACAGTTAAAAGGGCAAAATAGTCAGTTCAAAAATGAAAATTTTAAAATAAACCTTCACTTCTTAAATTCACCCTATCGCGCCACCGACGATTTTAGGTCTTTCTAGCTTGTTCCTGGTGCAATTGATCCCTTCCTAGACCACCATTACAATCCCCTCAACCCCCACATCAAAACCCCTAACCTCTTTACTTGATTGGACCCCCCAATTACGGGCCCCCGCTCTTAGTTTTGGTCATGTGTTTCATCCAAATTCTAGTTGATCTCGGTACCAAAAACCACCGCTGACACCATCAATAGCATCATCGGCTTTCCCCACCAAAACTCCCAACATCTTTGATCACAATTGCTCGCTGATCGCCACTACCTCTCCCTTAGGGTTTCGCTTGATTATCATGCCTTTCCGGCCAAATTATGACCATCTCGGTGTCAGAAATCACCCTGACACCACCAATAGCACCACAATCATCCCCCTTCCAAAACCCCTAACACCCTCGACCCTTGTTGCTTGTCGATCGCCATCCACCTCCCCCTTAGGATTTTGTGAAATTGTTGTTTTTAGGTTGATTCGAAGTTGATTTGGAGTTTGTTTTTAAAGAAGACTGATTAGTTTTGAAGTGTTTGTTGTTTGTTGATTGATTGTTGTTTTTTCTCGGCCATTTCACCCTGTCGCCGACCTCCACTAGCCTTACCATTGCCCACGCCCACCAAGTGTTCGACAAATTGCCCTAGAGACACTTAACCTTCACCCACACGTCGGGATAGTTGATGGAGGTAGGGTTGTTGAGGAGGAGGAAATGGGGATGCTGATGGTGGTGTCAAGGGTAATTTTTGGTGTCGAAATCTAGCCTGAAAATTGAAAAGTCGCACGGACCAGCAAGGAGCAGTAGCTGACGATTGGCAGGTGCAATTGGGTGGAAAAGTTAGGGGTTTTGGTAAGGGGGATAAGGGGATGTTGATGGTGGTGTCAAGGAGTTCCAATGACGCCAGAATCAGGTTAGATTTTTGGCTTTGCCAGGATCTCCTATAGGGGTTATTTGAGAGAAAATTGAGATGTGGGGGTTATTTAAGAGAAAACTAATGATGTTAATTTAAGGATGGAAATCTAGAATATATGAAACCAGAGGTGAAAACTTGCTATTTCGCCAAACCTTGGGTGGGAACATATCGTTTACTCTTACTTAAATTGCTTTTTCTAAAAAAGGTCCTTGTGGGTGTGCACTAGTGATATCATTACATTTATTAGTAGGGGGTTAGTACTTAAATTCGTCATAGGACCTTGGTCACGAGATATTTCTTAAGTGAATTTTTTATTTTTTGGATTTTATATTTTTCAATTTTTATAATTTATGCTTCCAACTTTTCGGATTTTTTTTATTCTTATTTTAAAATTTTAGATTATTATTTTTTTCCAAAATTTTAAGTTCTTTTTTCTATTTTTCTATTTTTTTCCAAGTGTCGTGATGTTATTCGATTGAGTAAACCTAATTATATTTATATATTATTCAATTTTAAACAACTAATAGAAAGACCATAATAGCCCTCGACCAGTTAACTTTTAACACTTTTGAGCCATTAAGTGTCCTGTTATCGAGGGAAAAAAAATTGTATCCTTTTTGTTGAGGTTTTAAACAAAGTTTCCTAGAATGATAATAGTTCGTACTAATATAAATATTTGATTAAGGGTTATTATCATTGGAGGACATCTAGTTTAAAACTAAAGAAAAAGGACGCAAGTTTTATTTTTATAAATAAACAGACACCTTTATCAATCGACGAAAACTTTTTTACACTTTTTAACAATGAGCTAAGACTTTTTTAGATACATTTTTAAGTGTCATTTCATTGATAAAAGATGTTCGTTTATTGATACAAATAGAATTTTTGTCATTTTTCTTCTAATTATTTTTTTGCATCTACTAAATCAATTATTTGAGAAAGAGTAAATTGGAAAACAATTAAAAAAGACTAGAAATAGAACAGTAAACTAAAATATGTTCTCCACTTAGAACTTCCTTTATATGGGTTGAACCCAACAATTTCCCATTATTCTAAAGACCAAAAAAGTTGAATGTAAACTTATTATGGGTGAAAGATTTAATAATAAAAAGTTAAATACGCGAGAAAGAAATTTAGGGCCATATCGTTTCCCTTTTCATTAATTCCAGTTTCTTCTTGGAAAATATAATGTTCATTCACTAATCAATTTGTTTCACTACAAGAAATAAGACTTTTTGTAGGCAAGCATTTCTTGTCACAAAATGGTTTTGCACCCACTAAAGCAATTATTTCTCAGGTTGAATCCAACTTCCCATTATTCTATTATTTAATTAATGCTTTTGCACCCACTAATCAATTATTTGAGAGTAAATATGAAAACAATTAAAAAAGACTAGAAATAGAACAGTAAATTAAAATATGATCTCCACTTAGAACTTGCTTTACGGGTTGAATGCAACGTGACTTGAATTTCGTTATGCTTTATGAAATCAAAGTACTAATTACACTAAGTGGATTGAGTTGATTCTTCTATAGACAGAGATTGATTAGCTGTCATGAGAAACCATGGACTTGTGGAAATTTAACATGAAATTAACTTAATTACTATTCCAATAGTAGACTTGTGAGGCATTGGTCATAAACAGGGATGGGTGCGAAGCAGGTAGGGGCCTAGGACCCCATTCCTCGAGCCCCAAGGGGATCCCCCGTTCTCACCCCATATGTGGGGATTTTCCCCAACTCATCCTCCGTATGATTTTGTTATTTAATATTTGTTAATTAGTTTATTAATTATTTGTATATAATTTATAGACAATGACATAAATTATTTGTTTGTTTCCCTGCAATTTGCAATTTGCAAATGCTTAAAACAAATTAAATTAATTGACTAAATTTTGGTAATTGTTTTTTTTTAAATGGTTACAAAACTTTATTAAGTTAATTAAGACAAGCTCAAAGAATTGCTCAGTTTCAGAGATGAGTACAAATTTTTGCAATTCAGTTTACTTCCAATTCTTTCTTTTTTGCATAACTATGATGCATGTTACAAATTTAGCAACTACTAGAGAACTAGCTGGAAAGGAGATGGATCTTGTATCCTTGCAGAGTTTCAAGTTAAAGATTATTCATGATCCTCAAGGGGTCCTGAACTCATGGAATGTTCTCATCATTTCTGTGATTGGGAGGGCATTACATGCTGTTCCAAGCATAGAAGAGTCACCGCGCTAGACCTAAATTCAAGAGGTTTGTTTGGCTCTCTCACTCCTTACATTGGCAACCTCAGCTTTCCTGAGGGATATTGAACTGTAAGCTGAAATCCCCAACGAAATTGGCTGCCTACGAAGGTTAGAATCTTTAATTACGCAAAATAACTCCCTCGTGGGTGAAATTCCAGCCAACTTGTCCCGTTGCTCCAGGTTAACATTCTTGTATTTAGGCCGTAAAAATCTAGCAGGGAAAATTCCATCGCAGTTGGTCTCCTTATATAATCTCAAAGAAGTAACTCTACAATTCAAGTAGACAGGGGCATACCACCTTTTCTTGGGAACCTTTCCTCCCAGGAAGTTATATCTATAGCTTATTACATTGAGTTGGGAGGAATTATTCCATATTCATTGGGTTGGCTGAAAAATTCAACACAGCTTGGACTTAGCGAAAACTGAAACAATCTAGAGTGCTATGAAACTAAAACAATTAATCATACATTAGTAAAAAGAAAGAATAATACGCATGATTTACCCTGGTTCACCTAATTAACATGTTATGTCCAAATTCCAATAGAGTCAATATGATTGAAATACTGCCTCATCTCTTTCGTTAAAATGAATTAATTTACCCTATGATTTTCTATCACACTCATACAATAGAAAAAGAAATTTATATACTAGGTTTAAAGAGTAAAAACCTAATATTATAAGGATCTCTTTATCTAAGACTAAATCCAATAAAGAATTAATTACTTAGAGAAATCCTATAGCGGCTCTTCATGGAATAGGCCTAAACTGTCTTCCTACATCGGGAGCTTTGAATGCGTCTATGTGGCCTGTTATTGTTGAAGTGGTTGACAACTCCAAAAAAAAACAACCTCTTTGGTCCAGTCCTGCCTTCCTTGTACAATCTTTCTTTCCTTGAAATTTTTTCTTCGTCTACGAATCAACTTCGTGGAAGTCTTCCAACAAATTTAGGGCTTATTCTTCCTCAATTGCAATATTGCCAAATCTCAGGTTAGTGGATCCATACCAGTTTCTTTCTCCAATGCTTCAAAACTTCAGGTCATTGAAATGATTTCTAACAATTTTTCTAGAAAACTGTCAGTTGATTTTGGAGGCATGAAAGATCTTGGATACCTAAACGCTGGCATGAATAATCTAGGAAGCAGTGAAGGTGATGAGATGAATTTTACCGATTCTTTGGTCAACTGTAGCAATTAGCGGTCTTTGACTTAATCTGAAAACCAATTCAAAGGAGCGTTGCCTCATTCATTAGCTTATCTGTCCGAACTCCAAAATTTAAACATTGATACCAATCAATTGTATGGAAGTATCCCTCCAGGGATAGGTAATCTTGTTAACTCAGATATATTAGGTCAGGAGAATAACCAATTTACAGGCACACTTCCCAAAGTAATGGGTAAGCTTATGAAATTACAAAGGATGAATCTTTTCAACAACCAACTCTCGGGTCAAATTCCTTCCTCTCTGGGAAACTTAACGTTGCTTTATGAACTTCGTATAAGCAACAAGAAGTTATCAGGAGTCATTCCTTCTAGTCTAGGAAATTTGAAACAATTGTCAGTTCAGCAACTTTCCCAAAATAACCTCAATGGAACCATACCAAAGGATATCTTCGATATAACCTATCCGTCAGTTTCACTAAATCTTGTCCAAAACCATTTGGTCGGATCCATACCCCCAAACATTGGTAATTTAAAAGTTTTATCAGAGTTTGATGTGTTAGAAAATAACTTGTCCGGTGAAATTCCAAGTGAACTCAGTCTTTGTTCTAACCTTGAATGCCTTAAAATTGAGTGCAACTTCTTTCATGGAGTTCTCTCTTTGGAGAATCTAAATTTATCCTTCAATGATTTGGAGGGAGAAGTACCAATGAAAGGAATTTTCACAAATGCAAGTGCAATATCCGTTTTTGGAAACAGTGATAGACTTTGCGGGGCATTGCTGAACTTCATCTGCCCAAATGCATCAATGATGTTTCCAAGAAAGAAAATATGTGTTACTGATCTCTGTTGCAACTGTCATTTCAGCACTAGTCATGGACCCTTGGTGCTGTTTTTCATTTTTTGTTTGCGTAGGAAGAGGAGAAAATCAACATTCTGAATCTGAACCTAAAACTCTTTTGAAAGTGTCTTATGAAATGCTACATAATGCAAACAATGGTTTTCTTCAACAAACTTGACTGGTGTGGGTAGCTTTGGCTCTATGTTTAAGGGTATAATTGATGAAGATAGAACTATTGTTGCAGTCAAAATACTAATTCTTGAACACCGAGGAGCTTCAAAGAGTTTTGTGGCGGAGTGTAAAGCATTGAGAAATATCCGTCATAGGAATCTTGTCAAAGTCATAACTTCTTGCTCAAGGATTGATTTTTAGGGTAATGACTTCAAAGTTATTTTTATGAGTACATGCCAAATGGAAGTCTTGACAAGTGGCTTCACCAAGCTCCAGAAACGGAAGAAGAGCAACCTGAAATTCAAAATCTTACCCTTGTTCAGAGGATAAGCATTGCAATTGATGTAGCATCTGCTATAGATGATCTCCATCACCGTTGCAATGAGCCAATCATCCATTGCGACCTAAAGCCAAACAATGTTCTTCTAGACAATGAATGACAACTCATGTTGGGGATTTTGGGCTAGCAAGGTTTCTTCAAGAAGTCTCAAATCTAATTAAGAGCAGCTCTGTTGGAGTAAGAGGAACAATTGGTTATGCAGCCCCAGGTAACAAGAAGACTTTTGATTTTATGATACATTAATATTAGCACATGCTTTCTATATAATTTGAACATGTAATTACTTGTCAAAAGATTATATATTTTCTGATGTCGTTCTTGTTGGATTACAGAGTATGGTCTTGGAAGTGAGGTTTCAACAAATGGGGATGTCTACAGTTACGAGATCCTGATGTTAGAGGCGATAACAGGAAAAAGACCAACAAATCTTATGTTTTGGGGAGGGCTTAATCTTCACGACTACGCTGGAATGGCCTTGCCTGACCAGGTGATGGACATTGTGGATCCAGTGCTTCTAAATCATGATGAAGAGGCGTTTGCTACTAACCATAGGTTGAGGGGAACAAGAAACAATAGCAGAAAGGAATGTTTCAATTCTTTGGTAAGGATTGGAGTGGCATGTTCAATGGAAACACCACAAGATTGAATGAACATAACAGATGTTGTTCATAAGTTGCAACTTGTGAGGAACATCCTTCTTGAACATAGAATTTTGTTCAACAGGCAAGGAGGTAAACTTCAAAATATTCAAATAACCTTTCTTCTATTATATTATGTTTTCTCTTTTTCTTTTTAATTTATTTTCACTACTACTTCTAGTGGCAGGGGTATGAAACAAATAATCTTTTTATTTTTATTTTTGTGTGATCCAAACTAGAATAATTTAATACAAGTTTAGAAACTCACATCATCTATAGATAATTTCAATTTAGAATGTGGTGTGTCGAACAAGTGGATATGTTAAATAACATTACAGGAGAAAGGATAAATAAGAATTAAGAAATCAAAGCTGGTAGAACTATAGCACTTTTTTTTCATCAAACCTCTTAGAAATTGGAGTAAAATAAAATAAAGAACAACAATATGAGAAGAATATCATACACACATAAACACAACATTTACATGATTTGACATAACTCACTTACATCCACGGATAAGAGAATTTCACTATAATTTTATGAACACGATATACAAAAGTGCATAACACCATCAACCTAGTACATGAAGCAGGAACAATCGTAATTTTTAGGACGCTCTACCCTATGGTGTTTAATAACTCTTACATCAAAACCCTTGTGTTCTCACATTCTTTCTCTCATTCTCTCATGATCATGAATTAATTCTCACTCCCATAAATGTATATGGGACATGTAATTTGTAATAGGATTCATATTTCTATTCCTAATAGAACTCCCATAATTTAATTTCATTCTCCTACTTTAACTCAAAGTAAAGTCATAAACCAATTCTACTTCCCTAATTCAACTCATAATAGGAAAAGGAAAACAAATATTCCCAAACTCAAACTCCTAAAATAGGGATTTTCCTAAAACTTAAATTTTTTTCTTCATGCTTGCCTTTTTTTTTGCAGTGACATTTTCATCAATTATCAAAAAGTGTTTACATTCCAACAAAACCCTCAAGTTGATACCCTTTTCTTGACCTCCTTTATCTCCTTTGGGTTGAGTCAAAACGACATGGTTGCTTTTAGGTTTTGTTTTTGTTTAATTAATCTACATTCCATCTTCGATATGTGACAAATCTGGAAAATTTGAAAGATGTGATTGAATTCATCCAAGGTTTTCTGAAGATGAGGAGACATTTCTTCCTGAGTAGAAGATTCTCGCAAATGCAGCCCACCAAAATAGAACAACAATGAATTATTGGTCTAAATTTAGCGGAGGCTGCGGAGCCATAAAGAACAACAATGTTGGTGCTTGGATAGCACTGCATTTTTTTTTTTTTTATGGCTTCTTTCAACCTTTTTGTATTTAATTATCCAACAAATTGTAGTTAATAGTTAAATTCAAATAATTTAATGCTCTCTCTCATTTGATTCAATTTAGAACGTAAATTTATAATTAACATACTCATAGTTTTCCTTAAATTACCGGTCAGGATATTGATAAAAGTGGCCATATTAATAAGTCATTCTTGACAAAAAGGATAAAAATTCTAACAAATAACCAAATTTAATACTGATATGGCTATAATTCATTGATCCATGATTTAGTGTTAGACTATGTACCGCCAAAAGGAATCTTTGCAATTGTAAGTGTGATATCAGCTACTGGAAATAGCAATAGATTGTGTGGGGGCATAGCTGAACTGCATCTGCCTGAATGCACCCGCGAGTTCTTGGAAAAAAAAAAAGAAAAAGGACCCCCTGCATTGAGAATACTAATGTCAGTTACAAGTTCTTTTGCGGTAATGGTCATGGTAACAATTTCCATTTTCTGTTGGCTCAGAAGAGCAGAGAAAAACTGAATTCTGAATCTGGACTGATGTTGATAAAAGAACTTCCAAATGTGTCAACTGATGGGTTTTCTTTACATCTGATTAGCATCGGCAGCTTTGGCTCCGTGTATAAGGGAATCATTGATCAAGATGGAATAGATGTTGCTGCCAAAGCACTTAATCTTCAACACCAAGGAGCTTCTAAGAGTTTTATGGTTGAATGTAAAGCATTGAGAAATACCCGTCACAGAAACATGCCAAATGGAAGTCTTCAAGAATTGTTGCACCTAGCTCAAAATACAGAAGAAACGCAACGTGAAATTCAGAATCTTACCCTTCTGCAAAGAATAAACATGGCACTTGATGTGGCATCTGCACTAAATTATCTCTATCACAAGTGCCAAGAGCCAGTCATCCATTGCGGCTTAAAGCCAAGCAATTATGTTCTAGACAACGACATGACAGCTCATGTTGGCGATTTTGGGTTAGCAAGGTTTCTTCAAGAAGTGTCAAATCCAAATCAAAGCAGCTCTGTTGGAGTAAGAGGAACAATTGGTACCGCAGCCCCAGGTAACTGCAAGACTTTTGATCTTCTGCTACATTAATATTAACGCATGCCTTCTACAAAATTTGAACAGGTAATTTACTTTTCAAAAGATTATATACTTTCTAGTGTTATTCTTGTTTGGTTTCAAAGTATGGTCTTGTAACTGAGGTGTCAACAAATGGGGATGTCTACAGTTATGGTATCCTGTTGTTAGAGATCGTACCAGGGAAAAGACCTACAGACCTTATGTTTGAGGGAGGCCTTAATCTTCATAACTTTGCTAGAATGGCCTTGTCTGACCGTGTGATGGACACTGTGGATATTTTTTTTTCTTCTAAATGATGATGAAGAGGTGTCTGCTACAAATCATAGCAAGAAAGAAACAAGAATCAACAGCAGAAAGGAATCTCTCAATTCTACGATAAGGATTGGAGTGGCATGTTGGATGGAGTCAATGAACATAACGGATGTTGTCTATGAATTGCTGTCAGCCAGGAACATCCTTCTGGAAGGTAGAACTCTGCCTAACTGGCAGGGACGTAAAAATCAGAAGTTTTAAACCACCTCTCCTGTTGATAATTAGATAAAATGTCCTGTAGTTTTTGCAATATTCTTTTAATTAATTCTACCCTCTTAATCCATTTTACTAATTGCATGGATTTGGGGAAAAGATCATGATGAAATAGTACCTGGGTTTTTCCTTATATCTTATCTTACTTCAAAGGTGTTACTGTAAAATTACAATAAACAGAAGCTTATTTAATAATCTAGTGCCTCTCACAATATACAGTTCGGTTTCAAAGGTTTGCTCAAAAAAGAAATATATGCCGAGTTACCAATGAGTTTGGGTCACACTTTAAATTACTAAACACTTGAGTCATGCAGCCACATAACGCGAGGATTTACACCTTTCGAAAATAAATGAAAAAGAGAATAATTGTGGATCACATTCACCCTTTCTTTACATGAAAATCATAGTCCTAGATACCTTTTCTACCTTAACTAACACGGTAAGAGACTTGACTCGACTTTAACTTGAGAAAAGAAAAAAATATGCATTGACTAATTTCTTGTGTGTAGCACAGCAAGTGCAGGAGGCCCTTGGAATTTTGAAAATTGAATTGAAGGATAAATATTTTCTAAGCAAGAGGAGGAGTTTTGAAAAGAGAAGTACTAGGCTTACAAAGATAAATACAAAGGAGGTATATAAAGACAATTACTACCCTTGATTTTCATGATTTCTCTCTCTCTCTCTCTCTTTTTCCCTTCTTTCTTTGTTTTTTTCTTCTCCTCACGTCACTTTGTAGCCCTCTTTGTATAGGTCTTTGTAAGGATAATATTCTTCTTTTGAAAATTGAACGTCCATATAGACTAAAACGAAAAAGAGGTGAAAAGAAGCCATAACATGAAGCAGAGAACTGTTAGCCTTCTAGTTGATGAAATAAATAAAAATGATACACCAACTATAAGAGGATTCACAGGAGCAAGATTGCCTTTTGAGCCATAAATTTAATAAGCTAGCCTCAGATAAAAAAGAAGAAGAAAACTTTACACATCTTTTATAAAAATAAATACATAAATAAATAAAGGTTAACAAAAATTCAACTGATTTTGATTTTTTTTACCGTATATTAAGAGTAAAAGTCATATTTCATGAGATTGTTGTAAGAAAGAACTTAAAAAATTATAAAAAATATAATGATTTAGATTTATTTAAATCTCTATGTAATATTTAAAAAAAACAAAAACATAATGTTGCCAAACATATAACATTATCACACTGAAGCTTAGCTCACATAGTTGGCTTTTTGTGTAGGATACATCAAATTCAGCCCCAATAACTATCACATAGGGCATAAAACTCAATTCAAAATTGTCAAAGAAGGAAAACAGAATCTGAAAAAGACATTGTTAATACACCAAATTTCTTCACCAATATATACACGACAAGGAAATCTTTAGTAAATTAAGTTATGTAACACTAGTCAATTCCCTATTTTAAGTCCATATTTCCATAATTAATGCCCCTGAATAGGCGTTAGAGTTTCGCAAACTCACCATATACATACTGACAGTGCCAGGTGAAGCTAGCTCACATCTCACCTTCAGAAATGAATTCAATGATAAGTCAGTCACTTAGCCTTCAGTCTGTTTTTCTCTTTTGATCATGGTGATACAGTTTACTATTTTTGTCAATTCTATATTGGCTGAAAACGAGACAGATTGTGTTGCCTTGCAGACTTTCAAGTGAAAGATTATTCTTGATCCTTAAGGTGTCCTTCACTCCTGGAATGATTTTTGACACTTCTGCGATTCGGAGGGGATTACTTGCGGTCGCGGGCATAGAAGAGTCACCTTCTTAGAACTACGTTCAAGAGGTTTGTTTGGGTCGTTGTCACCATCCATTGGCAACCTCAACTTCCAACAGAAGTTCGATGTCTCAAACAATAGCCTCCAAGGTGAAATCCCTCCCGAAGTTGGTCGTCTGTTCAGGTTAAAACATTTACAACTGCCCAATAACTCCTTGGTGGGAGAAATTCCAGCCAACTTGTCCCATTGCTCAAGGCTTACATTCTTATATCTAGGAAGAAACAATCTTGTAGGGAAATTTCCACCGGAGCTTGTCTCATTGAGGAACGTCAAAAGATTATCTGTATACGATATTAGTTTGACAGGAGGCATCCCACATTTTATTGGGAATCTTACCTCCCTGGAAGGGGACAATGAGGAAACATTCCAGATTCATTGGGTCGATTGAAAAATTTAAAAGGACCCTTGCCTCATTCCATAGCTAACCTCTCTAGTACTACACTCCAATATTTTGTTATTTCTAGTAATAATTTGTATGGAGACATTCCTTCGGGGATAACCAACCTGGTTAACTTAATTTATTTTGAGATTTCCGTTGACCAATTTTTAGGTACAATTCCTGAAGAACTAGGTAAGTTTCACAACCTTCGATTTTTACATGTGTCTTACAACAAACACTCAAGCGAAAATCCTTTGTCTCTAGGAAGCCTGTCGAAACTCGAGCACCTTGGGTTGAATAATAAAAAATTATCTGGAATCATCCCTTACTGACACTGTTACTGTCTAGGAAATTGAAACAATTACTATATTTGCATCTTTCCCAAAACCAACTTAGTGGAACCATACCCAAACAAATTTTTGAAATAACATATCTATCAATTGCATTGAATCTAGACAGAAACCAATTGATTGGAACCATACCTCCAAACATAAGTAACCTGAAAGTTCTATCAGTTTTTGATGTGTCTAATAATAATTTATCCGATGAAATTCCAAGTCAACTTGGTCTTTGTTCTAGTCTTGAATATCTTTATATCGAGGGCAATTTCTTTCAAGGTTTTATACCTTCATCATTGAGTTCTCTCATAGGTATTCGAGACATTGATCTTTCTCATAATAATTTGTCTTGTCAAATTCCAAAATTCTTGGCAACTCTTATGTTGGAAAATCTAAATCTATCTTTCAATAATTTGGAGGGCGAAGTACCAACGAAATGAATTTTTGCAAATGCAAGTGCAATATCAATTGTCGGGAATAGTAATTGACTTTGTGGGGGTATAGCTGAACTACATCTCCCAAAATGCATCAACAATTAGTCAAAGAAGGAAAGGATCTCTCAACTGTCCAAAATATTAATCTCAACCGTAAGCACTTTTTAAGGTTTGGTCGTGATGTCATTTTTTTTTTTTTTTTCTTTTTGGCTCAAAAAGAGAAGAGGAAAACAACCTTTGGAATCTGTATCTACGTTGATAAGAGAACTTTTAAATTTGTCTTATGAAAAGCTTCTTAAAGCAACTGATGGGTTTTCTTCAACACGATTGATTGGTGTGGGCAGTTTTGGTTCAGTATATAAGGGAATCTTTAATCAAGATAGAATCATTGTTGCAGTTAACGTACTTCATCTTCAACGTCAAGGAGCTTCCAAGAGTTTCTTAGCAGAGTGTAAAGCATTGAGAAATATCCATCATAGAAATCTTGTCAATTTCATAAGTTCTTGTTCAAGCATTGATTTTCAAGGTAATGCCCCATATATAATAATAATAATAATAATAATAATAATAATAATAATAATAAAACACACACACACACATAATTAATAATAATTGGAACAAAAATAAGATTACCACTGTAAAAGTAAAAATCTAACTATACGGAAGGGGGGGTCTGATCCCGTGAGGATGAGACCACTAGCGATCTGCTGTACCTGCACACGTAGAAAAACACACGCGTGAAGCGAACGGGAAACACCGGGGTGGTGTTTGTCGTAGGCACTTCGACGCTCAAGTCAGCAAGGCTGAAAGGCTAATATAGTGAGGGCTAGGGAGTAAGAGGTTACCGGAAGTCTAGTCGGGGACTGTGACTACGGCGGTGATGTAAAGCTCTCCAGTAGGAGCTTCGGGTGTGAAGGTGTAATCTCTCTTTTTCTGTGAGAGGGCTGGCCTTTGTTTATATAGTGACTGTCTGGTCTCCCAATCCTGGTAGGAGTAGGAGTCCTAATGTGACTCTGGTGCAAACCCTAGAAGAATTAGGGTCGTGGTAAGCTGTCTTACCAGTGTCCGAATAGGAAGGTGATTCTGATCAGGAAAGTGTTCGAACAGAAAATGACTTCGAATAGGAGATTGATCAGGAACAGGAATATGATCAATGGGCCGTGGGCTCGGAACTCGCCTATAAACCCAAGAAGTGAGTTGGAACTGGGAGGCCCGTACCCAGATAGTTTGGGTCGGCCATATTTTGTATCAAATGGGATCGATCTGGCTTGGGCCTCTTTGGGAGCGCCCGCCCTCTTTTCTTCACTAGTGGTCCTGTTTGCTTATTTGGGCCAAGGGCGATTTTTGGCCCTAACAGTTTGTCCCCCACTCTCTGAGTTAAGAGTTTCTTAAGTCAGAGAGTAGGCAGCGATCGAGGTGTGCTCGGTCTTCTTTCTTGGACGAACAATTGTCGGCGTGAGTAATCCGATTGTTGCAGGTGATTGTTTGGTCAGGTTTCGTTCGGTATCCATTCCTGATCTGATATAGGCTATCATTGCAAAATGATGTACCTGATCGGTGTGGGGGGCCGAAGGAAAAGAGAAACAAGCTTCGAAGGCTCACGCGCTTGTTCGATACGTCTGACCGACTAGAGAACTAAGCTGCAGTACTATAGCCGGGGCGTTTGTTCGCATGCCGGGTCGACCGAATCAGGGATCATATTGAACCGAAGGTTCGCTCGGTCGGGGTATATGGGTGATCGAGTGAGTGTAAAATGTGGGTCTCGACCAGTGATTGACTACTCGTTCACTACAGAAGAACGAATGAGCGAGGCATCCCGGTTTGGTCGCTTGGAGAACGAGTGTAGGCCAAGCAACTTGAAGCTTCTCGACCGACCGGGAGGACCTCATGGGCCTGTGTAGATTGGATGCATGTCGGGTACAATCTGGCTATGGTGTGCTGGCTCGGTCGGGGTGCTCGGGCGATCTAACGCATCTTCCGTACGACACTGCAGTTTCCTAGGTTACTTAGATTCTTGCCGCGCGTACGGTGCTGATCCATCTTCGTTCTGGAGGCGGGAAAACGAGGAATCTCTTTGATCCTCGGCCACTCATGGGTCGCCACGCGTCGGCCTACATCAGATCCCTTTTATAAAAAAGAGTTTACAGACTCTTCGTCTTCCATTTCCATTTTCTGTGTTTCAAAAATTTTCTTCTCTTTCTTTCTTCTTTTCATTTCGGTTTCTTGAAGCGGTGGTGGCCTTTACTTTGCAGTGTGTCGCTTTACGGTAAATCTTCTTTCCTTTAGACTAATTTTTGGTTTGTTTCCGTTATTTGCTGGGTTTTTGGATGATAGGGTGAAGTTTTTGGAAATTTGAGTAGTTTTGACTGGTTTCGAGGAGTTTAGAAGTGTTGGCATTTTGGTTTTCTAGAATAGGCTCAGATTTTCGGTGTGTTTCCGGCAATTTTGCTATTATTTTTGGTGTTTTTTCGGGCGTTTTGGGTAGAATCGGGAAGACAAAGTCGACTTAAGTATTGTTTGGTTCGGTCGTCTGCATCGACCAGTGGTGAGGGGCGTGTGGAATGGATTGAATAGGTGATCGGTCATTCAGAGCGAGTGGGTGTTTGTAGGTTGGTGGATTGGTGAGCAGGGCAAGTAGGTACCTAGGTTTGAGCTTGGAGGTGGGTCGATCGTCTGGGGCGAGCGAATTAGTGCTCTGTTGAACCTGGTTCCAGGGTCGGTCGATCGGAGGGGTCGATCAAGGGTAGGGAGCGATCTTGTTATCGGGTAGGTCGACTGGTGCTGAAGGGTGATCAGTAGTATGTGAGCCTCTTCCTTCGGTCGGTCGCCCACTCGGGGCAAGTGGTTCTTTGACAGTTTTTAGGAATTCCGAAGCTAACACGGAGTCGGTCGGTCGGGCTAGGCGATTTGGCCGTCATGTCAGACATTGAATCAGCAAGCTCTAGTGAGGTTGGGGTGGATGCTGGAGATGAATATGAGCGTGCCCCCACTATAGTGATGATGCCTGAAGAGGGCGTCCCGATTGGGGTGCCGACCGGAGTCAGTGTAGCTGCCCCAGGTGTGAGTACTCCCGGCCCGAGTGGTTCGGGTAGGCATGGGGGAAGTGGGGAAGACTATGAAGGAGTTGGTAGTCCGTCCTCCTCGTAGTGGCTCCAAGGAGGCGCCGCGAGCAGCGAGGGATTTTGACTAGAGACTATCCGCCCGTCTTTGAAAGATAGTGATGTGGCGCATCCGGACCTTGTATCACATTCCAAGTTCGGTTGACATCCGGAATGCCACGGTCGTATGAGCGGGTTGATTGGGAGGCTAAAGGTTGGATCAGTGTTTATGAGAAGTGGTTTCATGATAGTTTGAGGCTACTCGTCCCTCGCCTCGTGTGGGAAGTACTCAACCACTTCATGATTGCCCCGTCTCAGCTTATGCCGAATGCTTGGAGACTGCTAATGGCTTTGGAAGACCTCTATGTTCGGAACCAAGTGAGGTTCGGGCTGCACGAGCTTGTACTCGTACTTCTTGAAGGAGAATGATAAAGAGAAGGGTGCGTTACTTGTTGAACTTGAGGCACGATCGGTCTCACTTGGTGACGATCTAGGTCCAATGATAAGAACTGGAAGGACCGATATTTCTATCTGAGGGGTCAAGCTGTATTTGGAGAAAGAGGCTAGGGCGAGATCCCGATCGGCTGCGAGCTACTGGTGAGAACTTAGTTGTTTCCTTCGTACTTTTGATTACTAAATCTTGATTGTGTTTTTTGTTGCAGAGCTTGATTTCAATCGTGCTAGGCAGAGCGGGGACGGCTTGGACGTAGCTACCCAGAGGGTGTTAGCCATCCCATTAGAGTAGAGGGATTGGTGAGTAGTGCTAGCAAAGTCCAACCTGAGGACCAGCATTCTTTGGGCCGGAGTAGAGGCTATACAGAGAGATACTCCCTTCCTTTTGCTGAAGCAGACTTGAGATGTGCTTCTGAGTCATACTACAACCATATCATTTTTGGTGAGTCCGGGCTGAACCCACTAATAGTTGGAGAATTTGCACTTGCGAAATTGCTGATGAGGAAGTTGACCGTCCCGAGCGCGAGTGAATCTATCACCTGGCGTCGAGAGAAGAGGAGGAGGGAGTCTTTGGCCAGGGAGGATAAGAGGCGATGATGTGTTGGCAGCGCGCCAAGTCGGCAACCGCCAGAAGCGACAGCTGCCAGCAGGCGGGTCGTCCCACGCTACAGTTTTGGATGAGGAGTCCTGGACAATTACATTCATGATTCCGGCTACTGCATCGACTTATTCCAATGCGACCTCTATGAGCAAGCTGGCCGACTCTTTCTTGTTTCCGGCAGATAAGGCACATCGAGATCGGAGATGAGGCGTTATTCTTTCTTGATTGGGGGTATCCCAGCGCCATTCAGTATGTGAGTGTCTCGGTGTTCTCATTTTGAATTTTGTTTTGATGGCAATGTTTTTGTTGTGTAGGTGCTCACTGCGTCTTCATCGAGGAAGTTCGTTGTGGCATAAGAGAAACGGATACAGGATGTGTCCAAGGCCAATACTCGCTTGCACCGAGAGGAGGCGGCGTCCGGAAGGCCGGCGGGGACGAGTCGGCGGCACCTCGGGGAGGGGATAGTGCGTGAGGTCGAGAGAGGCGTGAGTTGGTAGAGAGCCGTAGAGGTCGAATCTCTCAGGGAGCAGTGCATCTCCATTGCTGATGATGCTATCATCAAGGCCCGAGGTGAGCTCATGCTGGAGTTCAAGGAAGGACAGACCTCTCATTGGGATCCGGATGAAGACATCCTGCTCATGCAGGAGTTGCTGGAAGAAGGAGGTGGTCATCCTATGGGCGGGGAGCGAGCAGTGCGACCTCGGCCGGCCGAGGACCATCGGGTGTTGATGTGCGGGCGGCAGTTCTTGGGCAGGCGTTCCGTGCGGATATGGTGACTGATTCGGCGATGGAGGATGAGGCTCGTGCTGAGGATACTTAGCGTTTTTTCTTTATTTATGTATTTTGGGGCCTGCATGCCCTTTTGTCTAGCGTGTGTGCCATTTTTGTATTCTGAATTGGGCCGTTTGATGCTATATGTATAACATTTGATCATTTTGACTTCTGATGTTGTCTCCTTGGATGAATGAACTGTTGGTTGTTTCTTTATTTGTTGGTACACTACGTCGTGTATGTTACTTTAGAGTGGCCCAATGGTTAAGGCATGTAGGCCTTATGTTGGGCTCGGTTGGTGCTTTGCTTGTCAATGGTGTAAGACCATTCATTCGGTCTGGTCGACCGAGTGTGCATTCCCTTGGATGAACGAAGTTAGACTGTAGTTCTTGGGTCGGATCGGGCCGACTGGGTGGTGTGAATCATAAGTTGTGCTGAGTTTCGTAGACCGAGTGGGGCTAATACTACGGTGCAACTCACGAATCGGGCATGGTCGATATTTAGTACGTTTATCGGCAGGGCCGATCTGAAGGTGTCATCTGAATCGAGGGAGGTCGGTTCGAAGGTGTTTGTACGTTTATTGGGCAGGGCCGATTTGAAGGCGTTATTACGTTTATCGGCAGGGCCGAATAGAAAGTGTTATCGTGAATCGAGCGGGGTCGATTCGAAGGTGTACGTACGTTTATCGAGCAGGGCCGATTTGAAGGCGTTAGTATGTTTATCGGCAGAGCCGACCAGAAGGTGTTATCGTAAATCAAGCGGGGTCAATTCGAAGGTGTACGTACGTTTATCGGGCAGGGTTGATTTGAAGGCGTTAGTACATTTATCGGCAGGGCCGAACTGAAGGTGTCCTCGTGAATCGAGCATGGTCGATTTGAAAGGTGTACGTACGTTTATCGGCTAGGGCCGATTTGAAGGCGTTAGTACGTTTATCGGCATGGCCGATCTGAAGGTGTCCTCGTGAATCGAGCATGGTCGATTCGAAGGTGTACGTACGTTTATCGGGCAGAACCAATTTGAAGGCGTTAGTACGTTTATCGGCATGGCTGATCTGAAGGTGTCAATAATTCATCGACCGGGGTCGGTTTGAAAGACAAAAGTTTCTGAATAATACTTCATTAAATTTTTGGCCATGAGGTTGACTGTCTAAGAGGAGGTGGATAGGCCCACTCATCCTTTTTAAAATGAAAAATAAAGAAAAACAAAGTTCACCTAGTAGTAGTAGCGTTTGAGGTGAATGGCAATCCAACTGTTGTTGATGTCTTTGCCTTCGGGGGTCTGGAGTTTGTAGGCGCCTTTCCCTACTGTTTTGATTATCTTGTAGGGGCCTTCCTAGGTGGGGCCGAGTTTGCCAGAGTTGATCTCCTTGGTGTTTTGGAATACCCTGCGGAGGACCCAGTCGCCTATCTTGAAAGTGCGGATCCTCACGTTGTGGTTATAATGTCGGGCGGCTATTCTTGGTAAACTGCGTTGCGGATGCTAGCCCGTTCTCGTAGCTTGTCCACGGTGTCTAGGTTCTGGCAGAGTTTGTGACTATTTGATTCCTCGTCCGCCCATCAGAGCTGGTGGGACCAGGCTGATACTTCTTAGGGATGATGCGAAACCGTATGTGAGGGAGAACGGGGTTTTGCCCATTGATGATCAAGCCGTGGTTCGGTACGACTAGAGGACTCGGGTAGCTCATCTGCCCATGCGCCTTTGGCTTTCTGCAGTCACTTTTTCAATGTCTGAATGATGGTCTTGTTTGATGACTCGGCATGGCCGTAAGAATGGAGGTTGCGGGGAGTTGAGAAACTCAGATTGATTCCCCACTTATCACAATAATCCCTAAAGCTTGAGCTAATGAACTAGGATCCATTATCGGTGACAATCTCCTTCGGTATCCCGAACCTACAGATGACATTCTTCCAGATGAAGGCCTTTACCTCTCGATCTCTTACTTGTGCGAAGGCTTCGGCTTCGATCCACTTGGTAAAGTAGTCTATTACAGCCAACATGAAGACTCATTGCCCGGGTGCAATAGGTAGCTTTCCCACGATGTCCATTCCCACTTCATGAATGGCCAAGGTGTGAGGATGGAGTGGAGTCGCTTTGGTGGGAGGTGTGAGACATGGGCAAACCTCGGACAGCTGTCACACTTCCTTACGTAAGCGGTTGAATCGGTGCGTATGGTCGACCAGTAATATCCAGCGGTGATCACCCGGTGTGCAAGACTGCGGCCCCCTGCGTGGTTCCCGCATTCGCCTTCATGGAGTTCGGCTAGAACGCTTTGGGCTTCTTATGGGCTTACGCATTTGAGATAAGGGCCTGAGAATGACTTTCTGAGGAGTTGGCCCTCATGTATGGTGAATCTGGCGGCTCTTGCTTTCAGTCGGCGTGCTTCATTCTTGTCAGTCGGGAGTTCATCATTTTCCAGGTACCTTACTACCGGAGTCATCCAACATTCGGCTTGTTCAATGCCCATGACTTCTGCGGAAGACTTGTTTAGTAGTTGTTCCTTCTAGTTGGCTGGCCACTGCATGAATAAGAGAGGAATGGATGACTGGGAGGAACATGGGAGTGCCGAGCCAAGGTTGGCGAGGGGGTCGGCATGGTAGTTCTCAGCTCTGGGGATCTGCATGATGGAGAACTCTTCAAATTGGGCCTGCAGCTTTTTGACCATGCTCAAATAGGATGTCATCTTTGAGTCGCGTGCTTGATACGTGCCTTGTAGTTGATTGACTACGAGTTGGGAATCGGACTTCACTTCCAGTCTCTTGGCTCCAATTTCTCTGGCCAAGGAAAGTCCGACTAGGAGGGCTTCATATTCGACCTCGTTATTCGTGTACTTTAACCCATACCGGATTGCTCGCTGGATGATGTCTCCCTCTGGTGCGATCAATACTATTCCGAGTCCCCTTCCCTTGACATTACTCGATCCATCTACTAGGAGAGTCCACTTTGAGGGTGGTGCGCTGTTCATGCATAGTAACTCTCTTTCGGCTTGGGTGGTGGCGCTTGGTGTGAAGTCGGCAATAAAGTCTGCTAGTGCCTAGGGACTTGACGGCGGTGCGAGATTGGTAGGATATGTCGAATTCACTGAGCTCTACTGTCCATTGCGTGAGTCCGCCTGATAGTTCTAATTTGTGCAGTATCTTCTTGAGTGGGAAGGAGGTGATTACAACAATGGAGTGACATTGAAAGTACGGCCTAAGCTTCCTGGATGCATGGATTAGGGCGAGGGCCAGTTTCTCCAGTTGATTGTACCGAGTTTCTGCGTCGAGGAGTGACTTGCTCACATAGTAGACCGGTAACTTCTTTGATTCTTCTTCCCGAACTAGCACTACTGAGATGGCTGTTCCTAAGACCGCTAGGTAAGAGTAGAGCGGCTCCCCGTCCACAGGTTTGGAAAGAAGCGGGGATGTGATCAGATACCTCTTTAGCTGTTGTAAGGCTTCTTCGCAGGAGGGGTTCTAGTTGAACTTCTTGGACTTCTTGAGGGCATGGAAGAATAGGTGGCACTTATCAGCTGATCTGGAGATGAAGCGGCTCAAGGCGGCAACTCTTCCTACAAGGCATTGGACATCTCTGATGCAAGTCAGGGATGGTACGTTGAGGATCGCTCTGATCTGGTCGGGGTTCGCTTCTATCCCCCTCTAAGTAACCATATAGCCCAAGAATTTACCTGATGAGACGCCGAATGAGCATTTGGCTGGATTCAGCTTCATGTTGTACTTCCGGAGGACGGCGAATGCCTGGCTAAGGTGGTCAAGGTGTTGTTCGGCAATCAGGGACTTGACGAGCATGTCATCGATGTAAACCTCCATAGTTTCTCCTAAGTAGTTGGAGAACATCTTGTTAACTAGCCATTGGTAGGTGGCCCCGACGTTCTTCAGTCCAAACGGCATTACTTTGTAGCAGTAGGTTCCCCTCTCTCTGATGAAGGTTGTCTTCTCTTGGTCGTCCGGATGCATTAGGATCTGGTTATATCCCGAGAAGGCGTCCATGAAACTAAGGAGTTCGTGCCTTGCGGTTGCATCTACCATCATGTCGATATGTGGGAGTGGGAAAGAATCCTTGGGGCAGGCTTTGTTCAAGTCAGTGAAGTCGATGCAGACTCTCCACTTCTCGTTCTTTTTCTTTATGACCACGACGTTTGCTAGCCATTCGGGGCAGTATACCTCTCTGATCATGCCGTTGCTCAGGAGCTTTTCGATCCCTTCATTGACTATCCAGTTTCGCTCAGGTGCGAATTTCCTCCTTCTCTACTTCACTGGTGGGTGATCCGGATCTGCCTTAAGCTGGTGGACCATTGTGTACGGTGAGGATTTGGTCATGTCGACGTGGGATCAGGCAAGCAGTCTTCGTTCTGTTTGAGAAATTCTATCAGCTTCTCTCTTGTCTCGGGTTCGAGGCGGGAACCTATGTGTGTCTTTCTCTCGAGGTCATCTGGATGTATCTGCACTTCATCCAAACTCCTCAATGGTTGGTTGGTCAGGCTCGGTCCGAGGGGTTGGATGAGACTATAATTGCTATGAGGAGTTTCCTTTGCTCTTGAAGGCGTTCTTGTAGCAGTCTCTGGAAGCTTTGGGGTTGCTCTTGATCTCTCGCACCCCTTACTTGGTTGGAAACCTGATCGTCTAGTGGAAGGTAGATGGGATTGCCCGCATGTCGTGGATCCAAGGCCGGCCCAAAATGACATTGTAAAGAGATGGGCAGTCGATCACTAGGAAGACGGTCTATTTGTTCACTCCGCCGGCGTAGATGGGAAGGACTATCTCTCCAATAGTGTATTTCGCGATCAACCCGAACCTGCGGCGCTGGCCGCCTGTTGATGTTTACTTCTTCTAGTCCCATTGCTTTTACTGCTTCGAGGAACAGGATGTTTGCTGACGAACCTCCATCTACGAACCTCCATCTACGAACACCCTTTTCACTAGGATGTTAGCAATCTGTAGGGATACGACTAAAGCATCGTGATGAGGAGTGGCCATGGTGACCGGTTCATCATCTTCAAACTGAATTACCTGATGAGAGTGTGACCGCGAGACCGGATGGATGGACTAGACTTTATGGTGGTGGTTGGCTCTAGCATACCGATTGGCCGATGAGTAACTTATCCCACTGATCTCTGATCCCTCGGAGATGAGCGAACAGAAACCTTTCGGTGTGGGTTCCCGCGGAGGGGGTGACGGTTCTTTGGAGCTTTTCTGGCTAATATTGTTCTTCCCCTTGTCAGTAAGTAGATCACGAAGATGTCCCTTTTTCAGAAGTGTGGCAACCTCGAGTCGTAAGGCAATACAGTCTGCGGTGTTGTGCCCATGGTCGTTGTGGAACTCGCACCACTTGGTTGTGTCTCTCCTTGCCTCGGGATGGAGCTTGCCAGGCCACTTGACGGTGGATCCCAATCCTTTCATTATTGCTATGACCTGGGTTGGTTCGACGCTGAGGTTGTACTCTGGTATCCTAGGTCGGTTCGATCCGAACTGCCTGTTATCATTTCTCGAAGGTTGGCGATCATAAGGCTTCCTGACTCTGCCCATATTGCGTGCTGGAGGGTGGATAGCGGTGCTCTACCGATCCAGGCTCTGGCTTCCTATTGCTCCACCTTGGTTCATATCTGGAGTGAATCGTTCAGTTTATCTCATCCTCCTCCCACCTTATTTGGATCACTGCACGGGCCAGGGCGTCTTCCATTGTTGTGCATCCCAGCTTTGTAAGTTCTTTGTATAGCTCTCCGTCCGGGAGGAGACCCTTCCTAAAGGCATCTATAGCTGTCTCAGGGTTTGCTGGGATGGAAATCTTCTCTTTGTTAAACATGCTGACATATTCTCTCAATGGCTCGCCCCTTCTCTGGTATACCCTGTACAAGTCGGCTGAAAGCTTCTCGAGTTTCTTGCTGCTGGCGAACTGCTCCACAAACATGTCGGTGAGTTGAGCGAACGAATCGATGGATCCATTCGGGAGGTTCGTGTACCATTGTAGTGCTGGGCTGGATAAGCTCGAACCGAAACTTTTGCACATGCAGGCTTCCCTAAGCAGTCGGGGTATCGAGACGGTGAACATCCGTTGTTTATACGAGGCTATGTGATCGTCCGGATCGGTTGTGCCGTCGTACATTTTCATGTTGGGGATAGTGAACCTCTGTGGCAAGTCGGCTAGGGCGATCTCGTCCACGAAGGGTGAATCCACATAACAATGGGGTCTGCTCTTCTTGGTTGGGACCGACATTCCTGGAATGCGTCGCATCACTGCTTCCACATCGGCCAATCTCTTGGCTAACACCTGTTCCATAGGAGAAGGGGACGCCACTAGGTCATCCCGCGTGACCAGGTCGGCCTTTGCACTTACCTTTGGTACATTCCGTTGTGTTATCCCTCTTGGGGTAGGCTGACGAGTCCCTTCGCGCGTTCCTTGGTAGCATAAGTCTTCGGTCATTCCTTCCGGTTGGATGACTCCCAGGGTAACTGTTCTAGTGTTTCGCCCTACATGGATGGTCATGAGAGTCCTCTGATAGTCATTCGGTTGGTCAGGATGGATGGGCTCGGGTGCTGTTGGTTTTATTTGGCCGTTCATCCCGCGGGGATGAGCCTAGCCGAGCCGAGTGGAGTATGTGTTGGGATGGTTAGATTGAGCTAGTCTTGTGGATGAGCGCTCTCGGCCACCGGATCGTCTTGGTCTTGATGTTGGGATGAATCGAGTGATTGGTGCTCTTCAGGCATAACTTTATCTCCATGAATTAAGACAGAATTGTAGACCGCAGACAGGTTTAAGGGACGCGGCCTTTTGCCAGAGGCCGAGGGTCGGGGCTCCGGCGTAGGCAGAGGTTGCATGGGTGGAACAGGGGTGCGGAACCGATTGAGGGGTGTTTGGCCGGGAAGGAACTCTAAGTCATAGAATTAACTTACCTTCTCCTTGAGGGATTGGTTTTCTGACCTGACGGATGCGTTTTCTGCCCGGATCGCATTGTTCTCAGCTTCCAATGCCGCCACCTTGTCCAAGTTCTCATAGTGAGAGCAAGCTTAGAGCTTCCGCTTGGCCTCGAGGCCGGGGTTAGCATTATCGCAGTTGTCAGCCATGTAATGTTCCTCCATGTAGCAAGGTTCGTCGAGCCGAATGATTGCTAGAGGCCCCACGGTGGGCGCCAAACTGTAGACGTAAAAATCTACCTATACGGAAGGGGGGTCTGATCCCGTGAGGATGGGACCACTAGCGATCTGCTGTACTTGCACACGTAGAAAAACACACGCGTGAAGCGAACGGGAAACACCGGGGCGGTGTTTGTCGTAGGCACTTCGACGCTCAAGTCAGCAAGGCTGAAAGGCTAATATAGTGAGGGCTAGGGAGTAAGAGGTTATCGGAAGTCTAGTCGGGGACTGTGACTACGGCGGTGATGTAAAGCTCTCCAGTAGGAGCTTGGGTGTGAAGGTGTAATCTCTTTTCTTTTGTGAGAGGGTTGGCCTCTGTTTATATAGTGACTGTCTGGTCTCCCAATCCTAGTAGGAGTAGGAGTCCTAATGTGACTCTGGTGCAAACCCTAGAAGAATTAGGGTTGTGGTAAACTGTCTTACCAGTGTCCGAATATGAAGGTGATTCTGATCAGGAAAGTGTTCTGAACAGGAAAATGACTTCGAATAGGAGATTGATCAGGAACAGGAATATGATCAATGGGTCGTGGGCTCGGAACTCGCCTATAAACCCAAGAAGTGAGCTGGAACTGGGAGGCCCGTACCCAGATAGTTTGGGTCGGCCATATTTCGTATCAAATGGGACCGATCTGGCTTGGGCATCTTTAGGACTAGGCCCGGTCTTTTCTTCACTTGTGGTCCTGTTTGCTTATTTGGGCCAAGGGCGATTTTTGGCCCTAACAACCACGGTAATCTTAAAATACCACCAGTTAAGTCGGTAATCACATAATCCCCTATATTATTACCTAAGTAATAAAATATTACTGGAATTTTTTATTACCTCCTGAACCAAACAAGATAATGACCGGATTAAAATATAGATTACCAAAGTAATCTGACAAGGGCCCTAACCAAACACAAACTTAGTGATATGTTAGGGTTCCACCCAATTTTAAAATTAAAAGTCAATTTTACCCTCTCTTTCCCATGACTAGCCAACTTAGAAAACATTTTTTTATCCCTCATTATTTTTATAAATCATTTAAAAATAATTTTATTATAATTAAAAAAAAAAATAAATAAATAAAGCTTCGTTTTACCAATATATGGTTATCTTCATTTTGTCTCAATTAAAATTACTTAATGGTTATGGTGTTTTTAATACTTTCAAAACTAAGTGGATGAGTTGGATATTAATCGATCTAGAGATAAAAGGGGGGCGGCGCGGGTATGAAAAAATACACTAGATGGCACAATCTATGAACTTACGGCTATAAAGGGAGGTATTGGATAATTCTTCAAATGTGACACAACATCAACGCTAACTTTCCACACCTTTGGGGTATGAATGATTTAAACTGAAACCTCAAGAAAGGTGCGAGATAATAGTCCTAACTAAAAACTCAAAGTGGCCGATAACCAACCGATAGACATCTATCAGCTGGCTATCGAATTTTATCAAATAGAGTTTGTTTTATTTTAAGAATTTTTTACTGATAATCAACCGATAGAGTTCAACACAAAAGTGATTGATAGCCATTTGCGATCACTTTGAGTTTTCAATTAGGAAAGAATAATTTGGTCTAATGAATGTAGAAATTTTGAATTAAGACTATTTTTTGAGATACTTTTATAAATTGACTATCTCTCAATTTACACATTAAAAAAAATTGTTATTTAATATGATTTCCCTTTTTTCCAATCAATATAAAGAAACTAGCCCTAAAAGATGATTATGCCAACATAATTGGAATACATGGCTTACAGGGTCTGGGAAACACCACATTAGTCAAAGAAGGTGGCAAGAAAGCATGTCTAATTTTACATGGTTAGCATGCCTTTCTTGGGTATTCGTATTCCAGGTTTTGTTCTTGCTAAACCGTAAACACCAAATTGTGGAATATTATGTATGTAATATAATGCGGAATTTAATCGCTTACCTCCAGCCATATTGTTCAAGTGTTATAGAAAACCAAACATGAATGATTTCTGAGTAAGTGTTTGAGAGATGTCTTTTAGCCTATGCCTGCAAAACCTTTTTGTGTTGTGTGATATTTCTTTGATAGAGAAGATGATACCCTTATAAATGACTAAGCTAGGGACTAAGTAACTTTTATCCACTGCCTTTAACCTCCCATCAAAGATCAAGAGAGACAATTAAATAACTCTTTTAAACCACCTTCAACTGCATAATTGTGACATTGCCACATCAAGTCTTACACGAATAGGCAGTGAATTTGAGAATTTCAGTATCAGTGATAAAGGCTACACCGCCAATTTGTATCCTTCATTTTATAGGATTAAGCTCACGTGTTTAATTGACAACTGTTATGAGCAATCTCCATTTGATGTTTCATTGTTTGGTTCCATGGAGTTATTACTAAGTGACCTGAAGATATTTTTATAGAAAAGAAAATGGATGGTTTAGAAGAATCAGTCGATATAATTATAGTTGTTAATAACTTTGGAATTTCTCATCTTTGTTTCATTGTTTGATCACCAAACACATGGGAACTATGCTGTTAGGATATTTGTAAAAGGCCATTACATGCAATTTTTCCTTCCATTAAATGAAATTTCACCCAATTCAATAATTAAGAAAACAAACTAAATTAAATTTGAGATTACCATAATATACAAATTTAATCTTCCAATCTAATAAGTAAGCCCAAAAACAACTAAATGAAATTTGAAGTTATAAATAGTGTTAAAGATTATACCCCCTTAAGGTATGATAAAATGACACAATCACCTTGAGGTTTCTGAATAACAAAAATCCTCATGCTGTTAATGAACTGTTAATGTACCATTAAAATTTATAGTGTTAAGAGTTAATAAATATTACAATTACATTCTTACTGTTTATTTTAACACCTAAGACTTAACAGTAAGGGGATTTCTATTATTTTTTAAACTTCAAAAGAATTTTTGTTATTTTATTATACTTCATGGGAATTAATGTCATTAACCTTTATAAATAAACTAAATAAGTTAAGGTTTTGATATAGGACAAATCTTTTATTACCTAATAAATTCCTTATGTCAATATGATTTCTTTCATTTATTTTATCATTTTTTTAGAAAAATTAATGTATTCATCAAAAATACTATCAATAAATATTAAAGTTTGAATATTTATGATTATAAAAATAATATAGAACATATTATTTCTATGATTTTGCCCCCCTCGCTTGAATTTCTGGCAGAGTATGGTTGTTAGCACTTACATACATTAGATAAAAATATACAAATGGCGTGAAAGAAATAATATTTTGAGATACTGAGAACGTGCTCCTGAAAAACTGAATTGAATTTAATCTAGATTCTGTCTTCTCTCATAATTAATATGCATACCAGATCCTTTTGAATGAAAATCCTATAACATTTACTAATTAAAATCTCATAATAATTAGTAATGCTACCCAATAGAAGAGATTTTAACCAACCCTTCTGTTATAGAAAATGGCAGAAGTCAAATGTTTGTAAGAAATGGTCTTCCATTAGCATTCTAAAAATGTTTAATGAAACGATATAAGGTTTTTTTTATGAATTTCTAAATTATTGAATTTTTTGGTATGATATTTAAGGACACGATTTTATAATATTCAACAAAATTTAAAAATTTACCGCACCAAAAACCGTCTATTTGTATGAAAAGTATATAGTATGGACTTCAAATTATCCTTCAATGAAATGAAAAATAAAAAATGTATGACAACCATACTAAGTATGATAACCATCATAACTGTGTTATCTAGGTTCTAATTCAAAACAACTAAACAGTTTTTTCAACAAAAAATAAGGTTATGTAAATGGGTAGGAATATAATTTATAATATTATAAGACATGAAAGTGAAATGTCCAAATTGAGAACTTTGTAATTTACAAGTTAATAGGCGTTATTTCAGCTAATTTCTCAAATTTATTAAAGTGATTCAACAACTTAAACAAATTTGGCAGTCAAATTAGAGACAATGTCAACCCACCCAGTTATCACCAACTGAACTAATGACCAATAATTTGACAGTAACCAAGAGGCTATGCATACCAATTACTGTTTTGGTTACATTGTCTGGCCTTTACTGTACAACCATAGCTTCCCAAATCAACTCACTCTCCTCTTCCCATAACAAAACAAACAACAATTTCAATATGCTGGAATGATTTCCATCTATTACAACACATGATACAACCCTCAGTTTCTTGCCACCAAAGCATCTGTTTTTGATTAAGAATACAACAGAAAACATTCAAGTGTTGATGCACAAAGGAGGCCATATCCTCTTGTTTCTCTTCCTCTAGCCATTTAGCGCCCACATTTTCCTTTCCCGATTTAATTACATTAGGGAGACCAGACTAATAGTGTTTATACTATCAGCCTTCTTCCCCAGGACTCCCTGCTGCTTCGCCACCTTCAAGTGGTGGCACCCACATGCTTCGACTTCTTTCCCCTCCATTTTCCCAGGTTCGCTGTCTCACACTTCTATCGTTTGTATCATCACCATCAGAATACTGTGCCCAAACGCTTGGTGTCTTCCCCCACACACTGAATTCATCTTCGCATCCTGCCACTG